>CM042438.1:16807789-16967789 GCA_023631565.1 Gymnocephalus cernua
ATCTCTTATCCACGTTACAGGCTTTACAGCATACAGCCTTCGGATGTATCGTAAGATGAGTGTTAAACTCTAAACCCACATCGGCTCTTAGGGACACATAAGGTATTAGCTACGTTAGCTAGCTACCTAGCTCCATTATTTAGCTTGAGCCCCCAGCAGTATGGGGAAGCGCTAATGACGTTGCGTCCACGTAAAAGGCTTTACAGCATACTTATGATACATCCGAGGGATGAATGTATCATAAGATAATAATACCATGGATGTATTAATAGAACACATGGTGAATTAGCTGCAGCCTCCAATTTGAACGTGCATTCAGTGAGTCCGACTGAGTTCAGCTCGACTCGCTGTATAATGCTGGCACCCATGTCAGAGCTTTCTTAAAGTTGTTTACCAAAATCTCTCACCTTGTTGTCCGTGTTCCTTATGTCGTCTAAAACATCACCGAGGGAAAGTTCAGTCTCTGTCGCCAACGTTGATGTATCCATAGGCTAGCTAGCTAGCTGTTTCCCGCGTTAGCATTCGGGCTAGCACTGCTAGCCTAGCAGTCTTGAGCGGAGGACAGTCTGTTGACGGTCGACAATGTCTTTCTTGGCATCTTTGTCCTACCTTGCGTTATAACACCGCCGGTGAGGTGTAGTCAGCATATGTTTTAGTCAATGGCAGTATTTTAGTTAGAATTTGGGACCAAAACGAACGGAGCTAGAGAACGTTGTGCCGCTCGCGTGGCGTGCACTGTTCGCCGGTGTACATCCGGAAGTTAGGACAAACCTTCGGTCACCTGAAAGCAGACAGCCTTCCCCCTACTGGCGCGGGGGTGTAACGGTTGGCTTTGTACACTGAACCGAGCCTGTTAGAAGTGAAATGAAGAGGTGAATTTTCATAGTTGTGAAAATCGTTGTAAGATAGACTGTTGTTTTAACCCTAACAAAGTTTGTTTTCTCGAGATTTTGTTTTCTCGACATTTCTTTTTTTGTTTTCTCAAGATTTTTTTTTCATGGATTTTTTTTTTTTTTTTTTGCCTAAGACACCCTTCCATTTAACCCGGGGAATGTGGCTCCATAAGCGGATAGAAATCTGCCGTTTCTCCCTCTACTTCTCCGGTCAAATACTTGGAAAAAAATCCCACAACATCCCCGAGCAAAAGGCTCCATGAGCAGATAGGTCTGCCGTTTCGTCCTCCTCTTCTCCGGTCAAATACTCGGGAAAAATCCCACTAAAACAGCGTTCAATTTAACCTGGAGAAGAGAAGGGAGAAACGGCAGACCTCTATCCGCCCATGGAGCACATTCCCCGGGTTAAATGGAAGGGTGTCTTAGGCAAAAAAAAAAATCCATAAAAATAAAATCTTGAGAAAACAAAAAAAATAAATCTCGAGAAAACAAACTTTGATAACGAATTAATAAGTTGTTATCACGAGATAACAGTGCATAAAAAAACCCACAAAACTATTGTTTTTCAGCCTAAACATATATATATATATATATATTTTCTTGCTATGCTGTTTATCTTACTTAGCTACATTTTATAAGACCAATCATTTGAGCTGGTTTGAATAAACATTTTCAAATCGCACTCAGAACAACCAAAAACAACTAAACGGTAACGTTGTGTGGAGGTTACAGCGCAACCACAGGATAACGTTTGAGTTGGTTGGTTTCCCTAACGTTTCGGTAACGTTATAACCATGAGGAAACGTTACCTCAACGTTAGTTTTTGGTTTGGTTCGAACTAACCTTTAGATAACCAAAAACTAACGTTATTTAACGTTCCCGAAACGTTTTGTGTTAGTGGGGAATGCGCCCTGTCACTGAGTGTGTGGGCCTACATGACATGTGTTTCTGTGTGGAACAGATGGTTGCATATATCTACAGAAATACTCTAAGCAGGGTGCAAAATTAACTTTTTTGGCCACCAGCCAAATGTTCACATTTTACCAGCCACTCAATAGATTGTATTGTTCTTTTGACCGATGAGTTAATCAAATCTACCAGCCACATGCATATTTTACCAGCATTTGGCTGATGGATGGTGCTAATTTTGTACCCTGTCTCTAAGTGTTCATCTTTGTTGACAGTATGCATTATACTTTTTGGGAGGCAGAGCGCAAGTACAGTTGGACACAATGACGGAAGCTCGGAGGCCTCTGATTGGTTAACCCCCCTGCGCTGGCCACAGAATGTGGCCTCTGATTGGCTGATAGCCGTCCTGGCATCCTTCCTGAGGCTGGTGGTGGCTTTCCTGCAGGCTTCACACAGACCGTCAGTCTGTATGCTAAGGGAGCCATGTTGATGCCTGGTTTTGTGTCAATCGCTGCACTTTGGATGGTTAAAGGACTGCGTCTCAAGGACCGGGAGCCTTAGAGGTGATTCCAGCACCGCGATGAGAAGAGAAGAGCGGGTTGGGATGGTACAGGGAGCAACAGAGGAGAGCTTCTCTTAGGTCACCGGACAATACACGGTTGATTCAAGCAAGTGAAGTTGATGCTAGCCTGTTAGCCCGATAGCTAGGTAGCAACAGCTGTGCGGACGCTGCGTGGGATGCGGCGTGTGGACTAGCTAAAACAAATTCTCTGCTTGTTGCATTTTGTCGGGCTAACGTAAGATATACTGCTTGACGACTTGGGGTAACGTTAACGTTTACGGCGGGGCGGCTGGATTCATGTTATCTTGCTTTTGCCGTTGTGAAGCTAGCTAGCTGTTAGCTCACGTTAGCATACTGACAATCAGCTCGCATTTTCAGTCACGAATAGCATCTGCTAGCTGAGTGGACCCTAACTTATCGTTACTTTCTGCCAGTCTGCCAGTTGTGGAGCGCCGTGTTGTGTGACAAAAAGACCACCGAAAACCCCAAGTGGAGATATGGCGATACATCCGGTCTCTGTGGAAAGCTACCGATTCGCTTGTCCAGCTTGCCAAGGAGCGGCTAGCGGACTAGCATAACTTTCCTCTCTCGGTGTCACTAAGAAGCTGTAGAGCCCACTTCCTCGCTAGCCAACCTCTCGTACCTGAAGCAAGCTGGCGGCCCTCCGAGTAGAAGCCGAGGACAAGGAGCTGGGGCCGATGGCCTGGGTGCTGAAGATGGACGACGCCTCCATAGAGTCGGGGCTGGTGCACGACTTCGATGCCAGCCTGTCCGGCATCGGGCAGGAGCTGGGGGCTGGAGCTTACAGCATGAGGTTAGAGACGGAGTCGACATCAACATGCCAACCCCAGCTTCCTAACAGTTGCGGGTCGACAGATAGAGAGAACACCATACACTCTGTCTGGAAGTGTTACCATTATACCCCCCATGCTTGTGTGTGTGTTATTCCCTTTCTACTGAGTGCATGGCTTCTCTTTGTTTTGGGATTTGGAGCAGGGCAGTCATTGCAGGGTGCCACACAAAGATTTAATTCCTCTGAACACATGCACAAAAACAATACAAGCACACGTGTTATAATGTGGGGGAGCAAATACATTTGTCAGTCCATGCTGTTGCTCAAATTATGTGTGCGTTGCCATAAAGAGACCTCCAACTTTGTGTACATTTCGAGATAAGACAGAGGAAGTCTGCAGGAAAGGCCTTGTTTTGGCCCCTCAGACTGGCAGAGCTATCGGAACAGATTTATGCTTTGTTTCTAAAGTCCAGTTGTGTGTTTGTGTGTGGGGGGATAATCAAAAGGTTGTGCTTTATGTACAAGGTGATTGATCTGATTTGAGTATTTTTTTTATTAGAAAAGCTCCTAAAATTGACTTGGAGGTGGAAGTGGCAGAAGCTTCAGCACTTTCTTCCTCTCTCTTGTAGCTTAGTTTAAGAAGTACCTGACCGTTCTGGGCTTTTCCTAACTTCTAACAAAGTGAAAGCTTTGTCAGATTCTTTAACATTGAACAAAACAATCTCACCACGAGGTTCACGATTAAGTTGCTGCTTTAGAGCTTTTGATCCAATCACACGATCTTCCCCAGCAACAGAGCCTGTCCAGATGTCATTGAATTCTAGATGTTCACATTTCTCTTTAACCCAAACTATAGTTTTGAAAAAGGGGTTGTTTTGGTATTACTATACAAGTCTCTAATTGAAACAAAATCTAATCTAAAATGTACACATGATACCAAGCTCCAGTAATCACCCAGTCTTCAATGCCCAAATGGAATACATGCAGCCCTCTCATCTTCCGTGTTAATTGAATGACTTGTCAACATGCCACCAGTTCCAGGTCACGTAGGTGATTTCTCCCCCAAATGTTGCATCTTGTGAATCAGGAAAACACTGATTAGTCAGCACTACTTGTCGATAATGTGTCTGTGGAGGGTGGGTATGTTTCCTGTATCTTTCTTTCTTAAATGGTTTAACAAGAAGGAATGTGTTTGGCATCGAAGGGGCAATGTTGTAAACCACCTGTTCAATTAGTAACTTGCGGTATGTGTGCACTGAATTATGTAATAGGTTATGGGAGGTGATGACATTTGTGCATAAGTCAAGAAGCTCCCAGGATCTGCATGTCTTATCAGCTGCCCCCTCGGCCATCTGCTTTTAGCGTGCATTCAGCCGGGTGTGACGTAGGTGTGTGTCGGTCTCTTATGACGGTAAGCAAGTAATCAAGCGACGGGTTGCATGTAAGTGAACAAGTGAAAACGGAGAGTGTGTGCGGTGTCAGTGGCTGCAGGAGTAGTGCCATCTGTGGTGTTGGGGCGGGTTTCGGCGGGGGCATGTTTGGAGTCAGCAGCTAGAAGGAACAGAATGTCTCCATGTGTTTCAGTGAGACCAGCTCCTCAGATTTCATGAAGAAAATGTAGTTTCCTGGGCAGCAGGGCTGTGGCACCCAGGTTGGCACCCATTCTGCAGAGAAAACACAGCAGCAAGTGATTCGAGAGACGTGATTCGAGACTGAATAAATCTAGGCTTTTGTTTGGAAGACTTTGTTGTTTGGGAGGAAGGTGCTTCAGGAATGTCTTCAAATTGTCAAGTTTTTTTTTTACTTGTATTGTTTGGCTCGGGGTTATGACTTGCCAACAGTTTTTTCAGGTAATGAGATGTTATGATATGCATTTCTTTGCTTTTCTGCACAGCCCCTGAGATCAACACACACGACCCAGTTCACTGTGCACCGGTTGACCCTCTTGCAGCATTTGTCAGGGTGAGCTGAGGCCAGGTTGGTTGTCTAGATTGGCTGCCAAGTGTGAGGGAGAGTGCGTGTCAGCAGCTCAGGCTATCTCTGGGTATTTTTGTTCATTTATCCTGCTTCTGTCTCATGCATACATAATAAGAGAGCCATTTGATCGATGGAGAGCCTTTGTCCCTCCTTCTAAAATAAGCCAATGCATTTAATAATTCCACACTATGAGGAGGTAAAGTATGGTCGTGCCAAAAGTGAAGCGTGCCACAGTTTAAATGGCAGAAACCAATTTGATGTATTTTTAGAGATAACTGCAAAAATACCTGGAGGTCACAGTGATAGGTTTCCATCAGGATGGTATCAAAGATTTATATATATAAAAAAAAAAGCTTAGACCTTTTATTAAACAGACAAAAGCCAGCTGATAAAAGGGGTAGGGACCAAATATGCACCAATTAAGCTCTTCATGGAAAATAGGGCTACAACTAACGATTATTTTTGATTAATCTGATTATTTTTGTGATTAGTTGTTTGGTCTATAAAATGTCTGAAAAATGGTAAAAATGTCGATCAGTGTTTTCCGACGCCCAAGGGGACGTCCTCAAATGGCTTGTTTTGTCCACAACTCAAAGCCATTCAGTGGAGAAACTTAGAAAATATTCACAATTAAGAAGCTGGAATCAGAGAATCTCAAACCGATTAATCGATTATCAAAATAGTTGGCGGTTAGTTGTTGATCAATTAATCTTTGCAGCTCTAAGGGAAACATTTTAGGCTGCTGTTCTTTCATGAGGGGTTCCTGTTTGCTTGCATGTCTTTTCATCACATCCATGCTGACGTTTGTGGCTTTTTCTTCCTCTTTTTTTCTTCTCCTGTCTCTCAGCGATGTCCTGGCTCTGCCCATCTTTAAGCAGGAGGACTCCAGCCTTCCTCCTGAAAGCGAGACCAAAAATACCCCATTCCAGTATGTGTTGTGCGCCGCCACCTCGCCTGCTGTCAAGTTGCACGACGAGACGCTCACATACCTGAACCAAGGTGAGGCACACCGTACATGCACTCAAGAGAAAGTTTTGGTTGTACTTAACCAACAGTTTGTCCGTTTTTGTTTTTGTTAAATATTATAGTGGTGTTATATTTTCTCTACTTGGACTACTAAAACTGCACATAACGACTTTGGCGTTTTGGGGCTACATCCATCCATTTTAACAAATAAATAATTACCACATTCATTCATTGCACATTAGTATAATTACTGTGAAATGAAACCGTTGCTGATGGCCGCCTCCTCTGATCTTTACTCAGCACTTTAATGTTACACACCACCAGTTTGACTGCTACAGTACTTTGCTTTATGGCACGAATGGAGATTTACTTTATTAAGCGCAAAGGGATTCATATAAATGGCACTAGCAACATTCTCATTTTAAAGAGAAGCGGAGAAAATATGTGGCATTATGTCCGTATATGCTTTACTGGAAGACAGAAGTTGTCAATTATTAAGCTGTTTTTTTTATGGATTTACAGAGGATTTAACATAATGTATGCATAAAAATGGATTTGTTAGTGCAGCTAAAATGCAAATTGAGGTCTGCTGGTGCAAAACATTTTTTTAAGTGCACTCTGGGCTGTTTGAAGATGGTCTGGTCATCAATGTTATTATCAGGACGTAAACGTCCACTTAAATATGTCATGTCAATATGTATGATGTAAAATGCCAACTTATTGTGTAGTCAAGATCCAATTTGTAGGTTTGGTAGAGAGGGGAGTAAGTTTTGGCACTAAAAGCCTCAAAGGAGGTGGAGAATGCGTAGCTGGTCAAGGCGTGGGGGTCAAATGCTGCTTTTTTCCCCCTGAAATTGTCTGTTGGGGGACTGTCTGTCTCACAGTACAATCCAACACCAAGATTTCCGACTCCCATTTCTCTCCAATCATCAACTTTTGACTGGGACAACCCAAAATCATACAGTGTAAAGGGGCCTTTATGTAAAACATTACTTTTGAAACCATGAAGTCCGCCACAAAAATGCTGCCTTTGTAAAGACATTTAAGTGTCAAACTATATGAGAAATAAAACATAAAAATGGACTTAACCTAAATTACACAACAAACAAAAACTATCCTCTTTGAGGAGACCATTAAAACACAGGGAATAGTTGCATTCACTCCACTGTGTTGTTTTTTTTTGTAGCTCTCCCATCATGTTTTCTTTTTTTTGCCTTCTTCTGATGTTGTTCGCTCTCCTCTCCTCTTTCAGGCCAGTCTTATGAGGTGCGTATGTTGGACAACAGGAAGCAGGAAGAGTTACCAGAGCTCAACAACAAGATGGTGAAGGTGAGAGGATCCTCAGAGCTGGAGGGTAACTATAGGGAAAATATCTCACTTCTTATGTCAAATACACGTCATACCTAACTGTGTGTGTGCGTGTGTGTGTGTGTGTGTGTAGAGCATAGTGCGTGTGGTGTTTCATGACCGCCGGCTGCAGTACACCGAGCACCAGCAGCTGGAGGGCTGGAAGTGGAATCGTCCTGGCGACCGTCTCCTTGACATCGGTAATGAAGCCTGGCGAGAAATGTTTACCTAAACTGTTCCATGTGTGTGATTCGGAGTTCAAATATCTGTGTGTCTGTGTGTGTGAGACAGATATCCCCATGTCCGTGGGCATTGTGGAGCCAAAGACTCACCCCTCCCAGCTTAACGCTGCAGAGTTCCTGTGGGACTTAAACAAAAGATCTTCTGTGTTTGTGCAGGTAACACACACACACACACACACACACACAGCTCTCTATTGTGCCATCTGTTGGGCATGCTACTGAATTTCCACATTAAACACATATTTTCATCACACTTGTACTCTTGTCTCCCCGCTGTCTGCAGGTGCACTGCATCAGCACAGAGTTCACTCCCAGGAAGCATGGTGGAGAGAAGGGCGTCCCCTTCAGGATCCAGTTCGACACGTTCGCCCAGGGAGAGAGTGGAGAGTACACAGAGCACCTCCACTCGGCCTCCTGCCAAATTAAAGTCTTTAAGGTACACACCTGTTCTCTCATAGGGGGTCAACTTCACACTACGTCATGCGTCGGCACTCACAGCAAATTAAATCTGTCTTCCTTTACCGATCTCTGCTTTTTTTGCGTCCCGTTTAGCCAAAGGGGGCGGACCGAAAGCAAAAGACGGACAGGGAGAAGATGGAGAAACGCTCACCTCAAGAGAAGGAAAAGTACCAGCCTTCTTATGATACCACTATCCTGTCAGAGGTCAGTATGCAGCTGCTATGGATTGTCAGGCCTTACAAATATGTGGCTTTAGTACAAACTAGGCTAAAGTACTAGAAAGCATCCATTTTCATTTTTAATTTGGCGGTTACCCATGTTCACATGTATGCACCCAAGTAAGTGAAATGTGTTTCTGCCAAGCGGTGCACCATGTTGCTAAATTTGAGGTAAAGGGCCATACTGGTGCTTCACGTCACTGCCAACCATTTTCTCAAACGTGTGAATGCTTTAGATTTACCATCCAGACAGCCATTGTAGGGCTGCAACAATTATTTTCTCAGAGCTCAAGATGACGTCTTCAAATTGTTTGTTTTGTCCGTCAAAAAACTCAAATATATTCAATTTACAATGTTATAAAACAGAGAAAATCAGTAAATCCTCACATTTGAAAAGCTGAAACTAGAGATTTATTTTGGCATTTTTTCTTGGTAACTGACACTAACTGATGATTGTCTATTATCACGATTGTTGGCAATTCATTTTCTGCCAACCAACTATTAAATTAATCTATTTTAAAAAAAAAACACTATTGAACAGCAGTCATTTTAATGCAAGGAGCTTCCAAATTAACATGATCCTTTTTATTCCTTTTCTTATTGTTTTCTGACTGACGGTTTCCCCCCCAACATATAGCTCTTAAATTAAAATGCTGTGTTGCTGATGTTAGATGGCATAGCTTCTCATAGGCCCATTGATAAACCACCACAGACAGTTTTGAAGTCTCCTCGCGTACATTTAATTCTGTAACTAAAACAAAAACAAAAAAAAGCGGTTGCTTGCAAGACAGTATGGCACCTGGTATGCTTTGGAAAGTGGTTGGCAGTAATGTTAAGATGCACAACAGGGTTTCCCCAAGTACTGTAACATGTTTAGCTGAGAGGTGGTAAGCCACCTGGAACCTCACGCATCGCGTCTCGTGATCAAGTTAATTTGCAGAGGACAGTCTAAACAGTAGACACACTGCTCTTCTTTTCCCCAGAACGCTAATGTTTTATTTGATCAAACTACATTAATTTGTATGACATTAGCAAAGGTGGTCTTTTCTTGTCAGGTGAGGTGGCACATTGTCCACATTTTGTAGATAATGCTAAAATGTACAAAAACACTGCTCCTTTGATTGGGCTGTTAAGTCTTTGTCATTCAGTATAGATTAGACTGTTTGTTTATCGTCTCAGAGGTTTTATCGCGGCTTTTTTCGGGGATGTTGTACACTTGTATGCCACACTAAAGACTGCCCTCAGGTTATTGGTTGTGTTTTTGTGTTGGTCGCTGGCTGGCTAACCTCTGCTGTGTGTCTGTATGTAGACGAGGCTTGAACCCATCATAGAGGATGCGGGTGACCACGAGCTGAAAAAATCCAGCAAGCGGACACTTCCCGCTGACTGTGGTGACTCCTTGGCCAAGAGAGGCAGTGTAAGCACCCTGCTCCCCTCTCCTCCACTCCTCTCCATCAGTCCATCCACAGTCTGCCCCCCCCCACCCCACCCCCCCCGTAGACACCTGGCTGTAGTCTGAAGCTTGTAGACACTAGACCATCAGCTGCTGGGAAGGAGGTGTTTTAATGCCATGTATTTGACGTTAGGTGGGGTGGAGATGGTGCAAAGCTAAATTCCCAATCCACCCTTGACTTTTCCTCAACCTCTATTTTATGCTTTTTGTTTTGGGATATTTGGAGTTGGCCTACAGTGTTAATCAACCCAGTACGTCTGATTAATTGTGTATTTATATATGTGTCTCCCCTCAGTGCTCCCCATGGCCAGACGCCTACGTGAGCCCCAACCAGGCAGCTACTCCCTCCTTCACCTCCACCCCCCTGTCCACCTATACAACCTCCTCAGTACCAGACAGGTAACTGTGTGGGTGCAAGTGTGTGGCCTTTAACTGAGGCGTGTGTTGGTCTCACCTCTCTTTAATTGTCCTCCCTTGTGTTCTAGTGACTCGTCCTCACCCAATCACCCGGCAGACCCTGGTAGCCATGGCAACTCGGAGGTTAGTCTCCCCTCTTCTCACCTGTATGAATTGGTGGAAACGGTAAATATTTACATTTTTTTTTTCACATTTTAAATACTTAAAACAAATGTATGACTAGTTGCAGCCCCAAATTGTTACATCAAACATTTAAAACTGTGCAGTATTGTCTGATTCTTCAGTGGGACTGAGCCAGTGTGTGGAGTAGGTAAAGTAAAACTCAGGTGCGGAAGTGTGTTGACGCCGTGTGCGTCTCTTGTCCTCCTCTGCAGCAGTTGAGCCCCACTGCCTCCATACAGGACGCACAGAAGTGGCTGCTGAAAAATCGCTTCAACTCCTACACGCGGCTCTTCACTCACTTCTCAGGTACGCACACACACACACACCGTCAAACACACTAAAACCTGGGTGTGAAGGTGCAGGTGTACTCGCGCTCGACACCGTGCGCGGGTTGCAGTAGATGGTGCGCCCCCTACGAGCACGCACGGAGACATTTATTCTCAACGCATTGTTCGTTGAAGTACTCTCTCTCTCAGTGTGGTGTCTCTCTCTCATATTTAAGGCTGTTTGACTCCCTGTGGGCTGTACATGAAAAATCACACAGATGTTTGTACAGACGTACCTGTTCTTCCCAGTCCGACCGTGTAGTTACAAAAATTCAGAGGTGAACGACCGTGGGCCGAGACGGCTTGCGGGGCCTTTGCGCTGGAAAACGACAGCTGCGGTGACGTCCATTTTATGGTGTGCGCCGGGAACACCGCCGCTACCATAAACCTAGCTTAATGCTGCAGTACAAGTGACTGGTCCTCTTAACTTGTTGCTTAGGTTCTGATTTGTTGAAACTAACCCGGGACGACCTGGTCCAGATTTGTGGGCCAGCAGATGGGATCAGACTCTTCAATGCACTTAAATCCAGGTCTGTTACAAAGTGTGTGTCAGTTTTTGTGTTCGTGTGTATGAGCATTATAAAGGTGCCTGTATGTTTCATTGAATATATTATTATGTTGGTGTGTAGGTCAGTGCGTCCCAGGTTGACAGTGTACGTCTGTCAGGAGTCCCTGCTGGAGAGCCCCCTGCTGGAGAGCCCCCTGCTGGAGAGACACTCCACCAATGAAAATGGAGAACACAGCATTTCCTCTAGTTTACACGGTAAACAAATCTGTGTTTGACGGCAGTGTAACACTCATATTAGTCCATGGAGGAATGCAGTGTGTGAATATTAACATGTCATCTTTTCTGGTCTGTTTCTGTGTAGTGTATCATGCTCTGTACCTAGAGGAGCTCACCGCTGCAGAACTGATCCGCAAGATGGCGTGTGTGTGCAGCCTTCCCCTGGGAACGATCAACCAGGTGTACAGACAGGGTCCTACAGGCATACACATCCTGCTCAGTGACCAGGTACTACCGACAAAACACACACACACACACACACACACACACACAGGCTGTTTGCAAAACTTTTCCTCTTCACTAGCACTTTGGAGTATCACACTCTCAGCTGTGGAGGGTTTTTTATTAAGAGGGCTGTTATAATTAAAAAGGTAAACTGTGGGATACTCTCAAAACTCTCTGCTATAAGCAGGAAAAACCATCACCATGGATACTTATAGACACTTTGCTTGCTCTTGCATTTCGTGCTGCTGTTGTAAGTACATAACATCCGCAAAACGATGAATTTATTATAATATAATGGGTTTAAGACTTTGCCCTTTTTTTCATTTTAACTTCACTACATTTCCTGTGAATGGTGTCTCAATCTTCTAATCCAACCCACGGATGGCCCTTAACGTTCTGAAATCCAATAAAAGGCCAATAAATAAATCAACAGGGGCAATGTAACAAATGGTGGCCAGTCTCTTAATTATTGGTATCTGCCTAAAAAAATTTAATATTGGGTGATGGAGCAAGAGTAAATGGAAGGACTAGGATTGAGACATAGGCTGTACAGAGGAAGAAATAAGATAACAACCACCGTCTCTTATTTGCATGTAACTGACATTCTCACACACATGCTGTACTGTATTGGTGCTGCTTTTATGAACACCTCTCCTAACTCTCTCAGTCACCACTAGAGTACCAAGGAACCACTATTTCTACAAATTGGCAGGGACATTTGAACAGCCACATTTCACTGTATTTTTTTTTGTCTTTTCTAGATGGTTTACAACTTGCCTGACGAGAGCTGTTTTTTGATCAGCACTGTCAAAGGTGAGCTCATAATGCACCAGTTGCCATTTCTCTCTCATTATATTTTGGCCTGTAACAAGGCTCAGTAGATCCCTTTTTTTTAACAAGGATTCAATGTACTTCTTCTTTCACAACACATCTCCAGATGAACTGGGCGAAGGACTCCATCTAATCCTGAAGTAGTGAGGAGGCATCTGATGGCATCACTCGTACTCCACCCTCTGTTCTGGAGCAGAAGCACCCTCTGTCTCTCTCTGCCTGCCTCTACTCTTTCCTCGTACTTCCTCCCGTTCTCTCAAAAACGATCGCTCGATGAAAAGCCATGTAAATGTTAGAATCTGACATGGGTGGGACCACTGTTTCATATTGAAAACACTAATAACAGAGGAGATTAGTTAAAAGAAGAGAGACTGGGGGGGGATATGGGGTTAAGGGAAAGATAACGATGTATGTATTTTTATTTTATTTTATTTTTTGTCTTTTTATATGGTTTCTGCGGGATAAAGGGGGGGGGGTCTCCAGGAGAGAGAAGGAAAGAAAGCAGAGATTCCTTATTGCTTGTTGCCCCCTCTTACACAACGCGCACAACCAGCACTAGGCCAGTATTTGATAACCTGTACTGCTGAACAGCATGCAATCTCAACATACTAACCTGCTTAAATGAGAATCCCAAAATTTACTCTGCACTCTGCTTGTTTAACAATCTTGACAGGGTTGTCTTAATAAACCATTTATTGATCAGCTGAGCTTGGTAACCCCAGAAATATCTAGGCTAAATGTGTGGAAGTGGTGTAATTGATGGATGTTGACACCAAGAATCTTTTTTTTTTTTCCCCTCTCTCTCCTCCTGTCAGTCATCCTTTGAGATTTTAGACTTCCAACCATATCGCTCTGTCTGTTGACATGACGTCACACTCAGCTCAACTCTCTTCATGTACGTCCTGGTTGGCCTGCGCTTTTACTGTTTTTAGTTGATGCTTTATTTATGGATCAGCTGTTTGTGTTGCTCTCATTGAATTTACTTGTTCCTGGTGCCATACTGGCTTTTTAGCTCAATCTTCTACTCACTTTCACAAACACAGTGCACCTCGTCTTTGAGTCCTCTGCTTTCTGTGCTGACTTTGAAACACTGGTTTAGAGGACTGCGGTTTACGCCTTCTGGGATTTTGGCCATAAATATGCAGAAAAAGAGGGACAAACTTCTATAGAAGACTGACATGCGGAGCATTAACGCCTATCCAAAAACCTTATATAATGTGGACCAAACGGGTTTCAGATTGATAGGCATTTTTTGAGGAAAAGCCTCATTGGCTCTGTACATCTTGGTCATCAGAAGCATTCATAGAATTGAGCCGATGGTGAATTAAACCCTCCTCTAGTAGAGCTGCTTGTGCGCTGCATGTACATAGTAATAAACCCTCCATTCCAGGATCTGCTCTGCAAGAAACAACCCATCACACAGCAGGCTGGTAGAAATGTATCACAGCGGTAGCCTGGTTTCAGTAGTCTTATCCTCCACATCCATCGTTAAAATCTTGTGTTTTTAATGTAGCTGAACACAGGAAGTACAGGTCATGTGTTTTGAGTGACACCTGTGTGAAACACGTCGCTGTTGTTTTAGTTGACCCCATTTCATTTTGGTACACAATGTCTGGCAGTGTTGCAGGTGCATACGGTTTGCACGCCTCTAAGTGTCAGAGTGTGTGTGTGTGTGTGTGTGTGTGTGTGTGTGTGTGTGTGCGTGTGCATGTGTATCATTTTTCGTTCTTGCGAAGAAAACTTAATTATGTCAGTAGTTGTCATAAACTTTTTCCTGTTGGTATGATGAAACTGTTTAGCTTGCTATTTAGTAAAGAGCATGTGGAAGAAGGGGGGGGGATAATTTGGTTCTTGTTGAGAATAACACCTCCTTGTTTTTTATGTTAGAGACCAAGTCTGCACTAAGAAATCACAAAACTCAAGCTGGATGAGTAGTCAGTAGCCCTACGGACTACACCCTTTTCTTACCCGCCTATAAGATGGAGAACAAAAAAAAATATGTCCAGACTAAAAAGCATCTGTGTTTTTGAGTCTCCATGCGCCAGAGCCAGGACTGTAGCTCTTGTGGTGTTTACAAGGACATGAGTACCACATCACAGTAAACTGTGTTCAGTAACGGAGCGGATGCGATACCTAAGTCAGGCAAACTCTGGCGAGCAGTTTTGGTCCCCTGAAGGCCTGACCAGTTGTCTGTCTGTCTGTCTGTGCAACTGAGTGTGTGTGGGTGTGAGAGAGAGTGTGAGCAGGAGAGGTGACCACTGTTCATGTACAGCCTAATGTCAATGATGATGCTTCTCATGTGCACAGTATTGTATGCTGGAGATGTACACAACCACATGTGCTGGGAATAAATGATTTCATAACTTTCACTGGTGTCCTGCTGTATTATATTTCCTTACTTTGAACTGTAGCGTAGTTGCTCGACTCAAGAGGACCGAGAAATGGAAGGGCTTGATTGTCATTGTTCTTAAAGGGGTACTTCTGCAATTTTGTATCTTTGTGTTAGTTAGACCCTCCTTATTTAGTAAACGCCCATGTCTTTTAAACTGCATATCCAATATTTTTTGTTTTCTCAAGCCAAGACGACCCTAATAAAATCATCTGGATTATTTTCTCAGACTTGGATAGCTCCTTCAATGCCAGAGTGGACATTATACAACTGTTTTCACAAGCTGAGTAGTATTCTGAAAAATCTGAGTGCCCCTATTAATTTTTTTTATTAAAAAAAGAAAATCCAGATAAACTCTTGTTCATACCTATTTTGTCTTTTTTTTTTTTTTTTTTTTTTTTTAATACCCATAAAAGCATCCGTTACTATGGAGAAAAATCTAACTTTGACTTGCCTAAGGAACAATAACAATGTCTGTATTGGTTGGCATGATATCAAAGGCGACAGTGCAAAACAGTGGCCCTTTGTTGCAGGACAAATATGACGCAGTGCACTGACTCATTTCGTTGAGCAGATTGAGAGCACAAAACACCTGCCAAAGGACTCTCCCAAAGCAGATGTTTAGGACCCAGAATCATGCTCATTTTCACTCCAGCATTTGTGTCAGAGGCTGAATCCCATCTGGGATGAAGTGAATACAACTGTTGCAATCAATTATCAGACAGGAAGGACAAAAAACTAGCAATTTATCTGCATTCTGGTGGACTGAAAACACCTGGTAGTTCACACCTGAATGTCTCAAAGGGTCTGTCATTGAGTGTATGTGCAGTTTTACAGGTCGCCCAGTTGCTTCTGCATTATAGCCTTTTTAATTTTCCATCAGATTTAACAGTTATAACTACAATTACTGCATATTGCTTAATCACCAACTGGGTTAAGTGGGCAACTGCGGACTCCAGGCCTCCTACATGGGCCCAGAAAGCCCCCGGTTGGCTGTGTAGCAGCTGGTTTGTAGGATCGTTTGAAAAAAAAAACTAATGCACAACTAGAAAATGCATTTCCTGCAGAAAATGCGTGGGAATGCTGAATAGCTACATTTCTAAACCTAAAGTGGATGAATAGCTTAAATCCGTAAGAAGAAGCTGAAGTAGTGAGAATAGGTGGAAAAGTATGAATGGACATGAATTTCATTAAAAAAAGTTGAAAACCACCACTGTTTAAAATGGGTGCAATATTAAAAGTTTTTCTGAACTGCATATAACCTAAGAGCTCAAATACATTTCTGAAGAAAAGCTGGAAGCTAAATACTGTAAAAAGTGGAAATTCAAATAACTTGACTAAAAAGACTGAAAGTAGAGAGAGGGAGAGATAGACAGAGAGACAAAGAGAAACAGAGGAGAGTGAGAGGTATAGAAAGAGAGAGAGGAAGAGAGGGAGACAGGGAAAGGGGAGAGATAGCGAGAGAGAGGGGAGGGAGAGAGAGACAGAGATAGAGGGAGACGGAAAGAGGGGGGGAGAGAGGGACAAAAAGAGAGAGAAAGAAAGAGAAAAGAGACAGGGAGAGAGAGAGTGATAGAGAGACAGAATGAAAGAGAGAGGAAGAGAAAGACAGCGACTTCCAATTGCTGGAAGTTCAAATAAATTGACTAAAAAGGCTGAAAGTATGAATTCTTTGTATTATTACCAGACAGGTCCATTGCATACAATTGTGTGTGTGTGTGTGTGTGTGTGTGTGTGTGTGTGTGTGTGTGTGTGTGTGTGTGTGTGTGTGTGTGTGTGTGTGTGTGTGTGTGTGTGTGTTTGATTGTAGGTCTGCGTGTGTGTGTGTGTCTGCATGTGAGTGAGTGAATGTGTGTGTGTAGGTTTGGATGTGTGTGTGTGTGTGTGTGTGTGTGTGTGTGTTTGTCTCTATGTGTGTGAGTGTGTGTGTGTAGGTTTGGGTGTGTGTTTGTGTATGTGTGTGCTGAATAGCTAAAATGCTAAAGCTAAACTGGATGAACAGCTTAAATCCGTAAGAAGAAGTTTAAGTATTGAGAATAGTTGGAAAATTATGAATGGTTTTAATTAACATGAATTTCATTAAAAAGTTGAACAACACCACTAATGTATAAAATATGTGGAATATTAAAAGGTTTTTTTAAAAAGCTGACGCTAAACTGAATTGAATGAGAGTGATTGTAATTGTGTGCCTTTATATATCCAAAACCCTATATGCTATTAATACAAGAACTTGATCGTTAGAGACACAAGGCTTGTGCGAACGTAATGGTATGAAACTTGTGTAGATAAAAATAAAAAATGAGTCTGAAATCGCAGTTTCAAAGTACTCTCTGTTTGCGTTTGGCTCAAGAAAGAATGAGCATAACATTACGCTGAATGAGAGATTTAGCAACGTTCTTGCCGCTCTGAGGCAGATAATTCAAAAAGTATAAATCCTACAGCTTACCTGGGCACATTGGCTGAAACTAGACAAAAATGCCTACGTTGTGATGTATAAATTGTGCATGTCAAGTTGTGGGTGTAAGAGCAATTCATAAAGAAGGATTTAAGGTGATTCTTAAAAAGCCTCCCACTCTTAACTTGTGACATCATCAATGTAGGAAGCACAAAATCCTGAAAAGATCACTAAACTCAAACTAAAACAAACAAAACTGTAAAAGATATCAAACTCAAAAGCCAAAGCCTAATAGCTGAATTGTTTGTGAACATTTTAAAGTTTGTTTGGTGTCTGTACGTGAAAGTATGAAGGAGCTGAAACTTTTGGGAGCAGAAGAAGATTTGAAGGATTTGAAGCTTCTTCTCATAGACTTTAATGTTAAAATAAAATGCTTAAAAGCTTAATTTAAAAAAAAAGTATAAATAGTAGAAAAAAAGTTGAAGAAGTGCCATGTCTGCTGAAAGAGATGAAGATTTTAAAAGTTGAATGGTTTTAATAGCTGAAAGTATGCAGAAGTTACGGAGAGCCAAACAACATACGGAATAATAATAAGAAGAAGCAGAAAAATAAAGAACAGAATAACAATAGTTGGGAATGCTGAATCAGCATTCCCACCAATTAAAGCACACTATAAGCTGACATGATAAGGCCTTACAGGATCTCATTAAAACAATGCCGATTAAAAAAACAAAACAAAAAAACAATATCGATTCTGCGCAGTGCGCCTCTCCGTTTCCCATGACGTAATTTGACGTTCCTTGTCAGAATCCAGGAAGTGGGTAGCTCGCTGTTGTTTGTATTCCGTTGGTCGTTAATCGTCTCTGTTTTTCTGATTTAATATATCGCTTTTACGGGCCGAAATGGCGACGTTTATTTCAGTCCCGTTAAAAAAGTCCTCTGAGGTGGATCTGATGAAACCGCTATCGAAATTTGTAACAGCCACATACCCAGCGGGCGAGGAGCAGGGGGAGTATATCCGTGCCGTGGAGGAGTTGAACAAGCTCCGCAGGAACGCGCTGGGAAGGCCGCTGGACAAACACGAGAGCTGCCTGGAGATTCTGCTCAGGTAGAAAGTCCTCCTTTTATAACTCGCCTGAACTAGATACGATATTATTAACACTCACAGCAACCTTTTTACCTGTCGTGATGAGTTAGCCCAGTCATTGCCGCACCCAGATGGGATAGCTTTTAGTTGCTAACCTAGGAGCTAAAGTTAGACAAGCTAATAACCTAGGAGTCATTTCTCACCATAATAACTGACTCGTACGATATTCATGCCAAGTTTCCTTGAGAGGCTAACACAGACTTGGTTTGTTTACTTATTTAACTGAACTGTCAGATACTTATAAAATGAAATTATTCATCGAAGTGAAGTAAACTCTACTTGGTTTACCTTAGCATTAGAATTAGCTTCACCGTTCAACTTAAACTTTATTGTCCCCAAGGTGAAAAGCATACATAACATATTAAATGTATAAAAACACATGCTAAAACCCACCACACAAGCTCAAATAAAACGGTATATCAGTGACAGCATAACAATTTGGAGTACATCCAGCCATCATTATTCAACCTAATCATCAATCAACCGTCTTCACTTGCCTGTTCCTGTGTTTGGTGTAATGACATCAACAGAGGTCACAGCTTCAAACGATAACTTACGAATATACACAGAAGTTCACCAGCCTACAGATCTATTAATACATATTCAAACGCATTAGCGCCTTTTAAGATACAGTTACATGAGCTGTGTATGTACATCGCACCCGTGAGAAAGTCCAAGCACAGCCAGCTCTCCTGTCAGATGTCAGTCACATTCAGGCCCACATTACATCCTAGGCCTTCAGGCCACTGGTAGCCACATGATCAGACATCCAGGGTAGGTAGGAAAGAGAACCACAGCTTTTCATATCAGCAAACAGAGATGAATACGATAAAACATTACAGCTGTGTGTACGAGACTCAGAAGCAAGAAAACACATGTAGACATGAGCTACAGAGAAGGCCTGTGTATACTCAGTGGATTTTATGTTTAAAACAGTTGGTCTGGCTGTAAAATACATAGGACATATACACAGTGTAAAGAGCAAAAGAGTGTCACAGTGCCAACCACTTTGCATAGAGGAACTGTGACCGAAATGGGATTTATGGTATAAACAAAGTTCTTCTGTCTCCCATGCTCTATTTACCCTGCTTGGCTGTTGTTGACTGCCGACTTGCTCTTATGCAGTTCTACAGACTTATAATATATTAGTGACTTGAGCGCTTGCAGGAGGCCACAGAGGTCTCCTTGCCTGAGTTAACCTGCTCTTTATACTTTATATTATGTAAGAAAACAACAATACAATTGTTGTGTGCCTTCACAATAACCAACATACTGAATTCCTAGATGACGTATAGATGCAGACTTTGCCCTCTCATTTCAGTCTTTCTTCTCTATGACTCATGAGTTATTTATTGCACAGGGTTTGCCCAGATTAGGTGATTAGCCAGCTAGGCTCTTGCAGGGTGCAGGTCTTCGATTTTCTCCAATGGGAGCTATATGGTAGCACAGTCCAAAGTGGAACTGTCTAGCGAGTGCCAAGATTAAGCTCTTTAGATATTAAAAATTATACCAGCTCCGGGTGCTGAGCGATGCAGAACATTCACTTACCTTAACACAATGGGTTCTTTCACCCATGTGACTTTGTAATGCTTTCCTGAGACACACTACGTGTGACACCAAAAATTAGTGGCTGATGGTCATGACTGTTGATCAGTTTTGGTCAGTTTATGTTAGGGTTGCACCAATCTAATACACCAGATTGGTTTTTGCCCAAGTTTGAAGTGTCATTGCAATCTCTGAAATCATGTTACCCTACATAAAAATGATCCCAATACAGATTCTAAAATTGGGGAAAGGAGCAAACTGGTGTCAGATCTATCACATGTAACCTTAGTTGTGGTATCAACATTTTTATTGAGAGGATGGGTGCATCCCTGGTTTATGCCAATGTTTTATAAAATAATGTTTGAAAGAAATATTCCAAAAAAAAATGTGATCTGTACTGCCTGAAAGGAAATATTTCTCACGGGATCTAAAATATTTGCCTACTGTTTTAATCTGGGGATGTAACTAACTACCTCAAATGTAGTGTTTTGAATGCTTTGTGTGTAAGATGTAGGGCTGTGTTAGTAGATGCATGGTCATGGCTAATTAGCAACGAGGTGGAAGCTAGCATGTCTGTGCGTTGCTGGCTGCTAGCATTGCCACTCCTTGGCTCTCTGCACATGTCGTATGTCAGCCAGGTAGCCAGGGCAACCGGCCCTATCCTTTTCAAAGCCGTGCTGACACACAGCTATTGTGTCACCATGGTAACCATTGTTTTGTCCAGGCCGTTTCTCTTACTCTTTAGTTAACCAGTAGGCCCACCTCATCTCAGCTTTCCTCTGTGCATTTGTGTGTCCTTGTGTATCTGAATGGGATAAGGATAACAAACTTTGTGTTTGTAATTCTATATATTATGCCAGTCTTTGTTTAAGTATAAGTTTGCAATCCCATCATTCATGGCACTTGAAAAGCAGGGTGGATGAACTTGTAATAGGGGATTCCCCAACCGGCCCCTCTGCATGTTGTCGTCATTTCTAATAATAACTATTCACGTCACAGGCAAGCACAGGTACTGATGAGACGAAGAGCTGAAGAGCCCTGACTGACTGACTGACTGACTGACTGACTGACTGACTGTGTGTTCGTGTGCGCGTTTGCCTGTCTCTTATTTTTTCCTGAGTCATTGTCATGTGTCTCTGAAATGGCAGAGCTTCCTCAGATCTGCAGTTATGTCATAATAATTACTATCCTTTAACCTAGTTTTTCAGTTATGATTTACTGTACGGCCTTATTTCTTATTTCCTTTTTTTCAACTTAACTTTAACTAAATTTAAGTTTAATAATAATTAGAATAAAGATATTTCTGTCTTTACAATGAAAAGCGATGACAATATGATCTGTAGAAAACAATTTAGAGCATGTATATTTGGGTTTAGACATAAGGAAACATGGTTTTAATCCTTCCATTTCTTTCTCTCCAGATACTATGACCAACTGTGTGCTGTCGAGCCCAAGTTTCCCTTCTCTGAGAACCAGGTAACTGATTGGACAGCTCACATGTGGGTTACACTTACTTCCCAAACAGAAGAACTTGAACACAAAGCGTCTCTCTGTTTCCACAGCTCTGCTTAACCTTCACATGGAAGGATGCCTTTGATAAAGGATCTCTGTTTGGTGGCTCAGTGAAGCTCGGTAAGTGCGACCTCAATACATTTGTGTCTGTGGAAGAATATCTGTGTATGTAACTGTGCGTGTACACATATGCAGTTAGCTTCATGTTAAAAAGAGTTAAAGCCAATGTAGGACTCTGCCCTCAGGGTACAAATCTCACACACACACACACACAATGAGAAACAAAGCTTTCTTACACTAAAGGTACCCTTTTTATTTTGCGTCCAGAAACAGGGCTGACCAGGTGCCTTATAGGATTTGAAGAAAAATGAGCCACTGAAGTATGGGTGTAAGGGTTTGCGTTGTAATTTCAGTGGTAATAACAGCAATAAATAAAACAAAAAAAGAATAATGAGAGAGAAAAACATCTTTCAGTTGTCAAGACTGCTCTTTCTTGAGTTCAGTCTTCACATTTTTTTTTCTGTTTACGCTTGAATCTTTTGTCCTCTGTGGTGAACTGTGGGATTTTTTTCCAGTGTACTCCGGGCGAGAAAAATGTACAATGAAGCAGTAGAAAATGCTGGTTGAAGAAAATGCCAACCCCACACAAAAACAAAGCAGTCAATATTCGACACAGTATCCAAGGGATGAAAGATAGGTGTCACTTTTCCCCCTCTGTCATCACTTTCTAGCTGTGGGAAAGCCACTCAAACTTCTTATTGTCACGTATTTGGTGGAAACTTGCCTGTATGCTATGGAATCTTATTATTCTGTTGTTCAAGTTGTCCATGAAAACAACCAGAGTGCCTTTTTAAGATTCAGATGAAGGGGAAAACAAAAAGTCTTAACCCCGGTGCATTTGTTTTTGTGTATTGCAGCTTTGGCCAGTTTGGGCTACGAGAAGACATGTGTGTTGTTCAACGCAGCAGCACTGGCAAGTCAGATCGCCTCAGAGCAGAACCTGGATAACGATGAGGGACTGAAGGCTGCAGCCAAATACTATCAGGTGGGCATACCAACAACACACAGTAACATGTGCTGCCATTAGAAGATTAGGAGAGTTGTTTTGTCAACACATTTTGTGTTTTGCAAGCATATTGAAAACACATTTTCAACTATGATTGGTACGGCAACCGATGCTACACACCATATCACACTTGGGACAGGGATGTGACAAACAAAATAAACTAGTTTCACTCTATTTACACTACCGTTCAAAAGTTTGAAATCACGTGTTATATCGATGTTTTTCTTCTTTCCTTCAATAATGGCTGTTTAACATAGACACAAAAAGTATGATTAAGACACCAAATGTATTGTTTACATGTGTCTTGAAATAGTAGCTCTTCTAGCAGAAGTAGACCCAGGGTCCCTTTTTCAACACATTTTCAACGTGAGATTGTTTCCCCCTGTTCATTTTTTAAATGTTTTACTGATCGAAATAAACTCCACACTGTTGACACAGGCATGAGCGTGCAAGGTCTTGCAGGTTCATCTTGTATTTGCGACCAACAATCATTGGCGGTCTCTGCAGTAGTGTCTCATCTGTTTCTCTCTTCATCTGTCTCACTACCCAGCTGGCCAGCGGAGCGTTTGGCCACATCAAGGACACAGTGCTGTCAGCGCTAAACAGGGAGCCCACCATGGACATCTCCCCTGAGACTGTTGGTACCCTGAGCCTCATCATGCTGGCCCAGGCCCAGGAGGTCTTCTTCCTCAAAGCCACCTCAGGTACCGAAGGACAAGACGCCTCAAGGATCCAAACGCACACACGTAGTCTTCACTTAGAGACTGTTGCATCATAAATTTCTGGGGAGACTTTCAAGCCTTTTCAGCGTTTTTTTTATTTTTTATTTTATTTGAAGTTTATTTGAATAGGGACAGATTAAAAAAAAAACATAGATTGTTACATAAAGAACAATCCGATGCCTGTATGACAGTGTTTATAGCCGTGGCTAATTCGCAACACCTGTCCCTAGAAGGGCTTTTAACAGTAAAAATAATAAAGAAATCCAATTTTTTACAGTGAATACAATAAACCATCCAAAAACCAGTTAACAGCAATAAAAATAAGTGTAGCAAATATAAACACATTCACTCGAACTCACACCGATGCACACCTCACATACACACAGCTATACATTTCATATGGCATGATCACACTGCTGATGCTGTATGAACCATGCTTTTGATAGTTTATTAAAGGTGGACAATGTAGTTAGTCTTTATATTTGTAGGAAGCCAGTTTCACAGATTGGCTCCTTTTCACAGAAAAAAAACATTTTGGGCAAAAGAGGTTTTACAAAATGGAACTTTACAGTCTCCACATGCAGCAGCTCTTGTGGATCTGGAGGATTCCAGCCTCTTCACAAATTTACAAAGTGGCTCAGGTGCAAGTCCAGTCAAACATTTAAAAAACAACTTCATGTATCTAAGACTGACAAAGTTTAAGATTTTATGTTTATTTAAAATGTAACAGTGGTGGAATCGAATGGGCTTGTTATCTAAAATCCTTAGCGCACGGTTGTAAAGCCTCAATAGGCTTTAGGGTAGTTTGGCTAGCCTGGGACCAAACAGTGGTGCAGTACGACAGGTGGGACAGGGTCATAGTGTTCAGAAAGACATGAGCACATTCAAATGTTAAACTGCTCCTGATCAATCTGAAACAGTTCATACTGGCCTTCATTTTTCTTGAGATGGTTATCTCTGTTTTTGTCATGTCGATACTCAGAAGAAAGCAATCCATGTTTTTTAGTCCCTAAGTTTAAAAGTACATCGTTGACGTGGACCTCTGCTTAGTCTTTTGCGCTGTAATGTGTCCGACAGGGTTATGGACACTGGTATGACAAATCTGCCAGTCAGTCAGATATAAAGGAAGCGGAGCAATTTGCACTTTGAATAAATAGCATCGTTAATCATGCACACGTGTTGTTATAAGATTAATTTATAGCGATGGCAGTAGGCAGTTTTGATCCAGGTTGCACACAGCCTCTGTCCCAGTTCTGTCTACAGAGTTGCTTATTAGAGTTTGTAAGCACAACCGTTTTGAAGGTTACATCATAAAATAAGCTCTCATTTCAAAAAAGTAGGCCTATATTTTTTTTCTTTTTTTTTTTTTTTGCTGAGGGGGCATGTTTTTTTTTTTCTTCTACTTTGTAAGATGTAAAAGCAATTTAATCAGAGCAATGTAGAAACACTGTTGTGAAATACAGTTAACCCAACAGACAGCAGCTGCAGGCTCTCTGAAAACCACTTGGAGTAATGAACTAAATGTATGACCAAATGTCAGTAATCACTTAAACCACAGATGTTCTGATCAGCTTGTGATAGGTGTTTTTACAAGAACACAACTTCTTATCCTACGTGTATTTTATCTGATATGATCTCTTAAAAGTGGCTTGTTCACTCACAATAGATAAGATGAAAGATGCTGTAATCGCAAAGCTGGCCAATCAGGCAGCAGATTTCTACGGCGACGCCTTCAAGCAGTGCCAGTACAAAGACAACCTTCCCAAGGTATGTGAAGGACATCCAGCTACACACTGATCTAAACACCGCTCAGTCAGCCATGTGTGCAGTGTGGTGAGGATGCATACAGTTTGGTTTGTGTATGGTTTGGTGTGTGTATTGTCTGTCTGTGTGTGTGTGTGTGTGTGTGTGTGAGTGTGTTGTTTTGTCTGTGTGTATTTCTGGAAGACAGACTTAAAGAGTGGTACTCAGGTTGTGTGACTGTCCAAATTGCAACTTCTCTCTGTTCTCATTGGTCCATTTCCATCCTGTTTTCACTCTGATTGGTTGGTGATTTACTAAGCTGCCGTTTGACCTGTTTTTTGTTCATTCTGATTTGTTTCTTACCATCTAATCATGGGCATCTGAGGTACTTACGGTCTGTCTAACACTGTGACTGAAATACTCTCTCTCTCACACACACACACACACGTCGAACACACACTACCTCAAGTTCACACTACAGGTTTATTATTTTTGAGGTTGATTAAATCAAAGTTAAGTGAAAAGCACAACAAAAGTAACTTGCACCAGCTGTGTGTTAGTTCAGAATGAGCGTTCTTATAAATGACACTTATATAAAGTGTAATAATGATTTCAAAATACAAAAAAAAAAGATAACACAGTATAGTTCAAGTTCAAGAAGTCTTTATTACCTTAAATTACAAACGCTATGCCAGTTACTTCAGACTAAATGACGTTGGAAAGGTTGCATAATATTCTACATTTCTTTTACACAGTTAACTACATAATACTTACACTGAAATACACATATTTCTCCATGTGTGCATATTAGGGCTGAAATGATTGTGAATTAATCGATTAGTTAGTTAAGAGAAGATTATGACTTAGTCGTTTCTCAAGAAAAAAAAAACTGAAAAAATGTCCTGCTTCTGACCTGTGAGGATTTGATGCTTTTTAATCTCTTTTTAGACTGTTTGGTCAGAAGAAGAAAAAACAATTGTATACAAAAATATTATTTTGAACTCTGTTCAGGCTATGTTACAACTTGTGAGGCTACCATGAGAATAGTTTATTGCTTTTAATTTGATAGTGCTATAGATGTTGAACTAGCTGATAGTTACTAGCAACATATTACAAAATTAGTAATAGATTTATGCATAGCGGGTGCAACACAGTTCTCGTCATATGTACTCTGTTATGAAGCGCATACGTCTCCTCAGTGACAGCAGCTCTACACACATGAGCTTGTAGTTTTTTAATTATTTAGAATAAAGATGTCGCTCAGTTTGGACAGAGGAAACAAAGCCAGGTAAATTGACTCATATCGGAAAAAAGCAGTGTCTGTGTTCTGCCTGAGTGCTCAAAATCAAACGCACACATTGCACCGTCAAAGTCACGCTCACACACACACACACACACACACACACACACACACACACACACACACACACACACACACACACACACACACACACACACACACACACACACACACACACACGTATGGCTATGGGACATTTGATGAAGGTGTAGCAGCTTTTGCTGAAAGATTAAACACTTATGGCCTGTTCTGTTTTCTCTCTTGTTGTCTTCCTTTCTTCCTGCATCCCTCGTGGTGGTGGTGTTGGCATTGCGTGTGTGTGTGTGTGTGTGTGTGTGTGTGTGTGTGTGTGTGTGTGTGTGTGTGTGTGTGTGCGTGTGTGTGTGCGCGCGCGCTTGTGTTATGTTTGCACACCTGTGACTGCTTGTGCCTGTTTGTGATTGGCTTTCGTGATGTTTTTTGGTATTTGACCTCGCTGGTGTGCGTCTGCCATTTTGTGGTTTGCCTTGCCATCGTGCGTGTGTATGTGTATATATTTGTTTGCGTGCCTGCGTGTTGCTCTGTGGTTGCCTCTCCCTGGTCAGTATTTTTATTTTCAGGAAGTGCTGCCGGTGCTGGCGGCGAAGCACTGCATCATGCAAGCCAACGCTGAGCTGCACCAGAGCATCCTGGCCAAGCAGAAGAAGCGTTTTGGAGAGGAGATCGCTCGCCTGCAGGTACACAGCTTGAACATAGATTCCTATCTCTAATATCTTATCTAACTGTCAAAAACTGGACGTACATGCCTTAATGTTCCAAATCAGAACTAGTAAAAACGTATTCATAAAGCTAATTTGTTCCTCCGTCTTCTCTCCTCTGGGCTGTTGGTCTGTCCAGCACGCAGCAGAGTTGGTGAAGACGGTGGCGTCTCGTTACGACGAGTATGTGAGTGTTAAGGACCTGAGTGAGAAGATCAACCGAGCCCTCACCGCAGCCAAAAAAGACAATGACTTTATCTACCATGACCGCGTGCCTGAGGTCAAGGATTTGGAACACATCGGCAAGGCAACGCTGGTCAAAGCCACCGCCATCACACCTCCACTCAGCCAGAAATTCACAGGTAAGATACACAGACACTCAACACAGTTCCTTTATTGTCAAGACAGTTTAAACTTTAAAGGAATAGTTTGACATTTTGGGAAATACGCTCATTCATTTACTTCAAGAGTTAGATGTCTCTGCTGGTTGCCCGGCAACCCCATGGTGAGATTTTAGTTATTGCTTCTGCTTTTTTTTGAATCAGTTGTTTATGTTGTTCCTATCTCTTCAGACTTGTTTGAGAAGATGGTCCCCACGGCGGTGCAGCAGTCGATGAGCATTTACAGCCAGAGGAAGGCTGAGACTGTGAACAGACTGGTGGGAACGATGAGGGAGGCCACCAATCTCTGCAATGGGTACGCTGTCCTGTGTTTATCTGGCCGTATGTTGCTGTGTATGTCAGTGACTATGCGGATGAAAGTGTCTTGAGCACTTGTGTCTCCATACATGGATTTATTAAAATTTCATAACATAATGGTGTACCAGCTACATTAAAAATGCAGTAAACGTACTTGTGTTTTAGTATAGTGCCCTTAATAGCAGTACTTGTGTTTTAGTATAGTGCCCTTAATAGCAGTCAAGTACTTGTATCACTCTATTTAATGGCACTAATAAGTGCTTAACTGTTTGTGTATTTTGCCCAAAGAGCAAGGTGCACAAGTTGATGTTTGATGTCTGACAGATGCTTTGGAACTGTCTATCAGGGTGTTGGCTTCTCTAAACCTGCCAGCTGCTCTGGAGGACCTGTCAGGAGACTCTATCCCACAATCCATTGCTGAGAAGGCCCGAGCCATCGTGCAGCTGGGAGGACTGCAGAGCATCGAGCAGCTGATCAAAGACCTGCCTGAGCTTCTGACCCGCAACAGAGAGATCCTGGACGAGGTCAGAAACACACTGAATTATACATTATGCTACTGCACTTTGTAGATCCACTTTGTGTAACCACAAATTTATTTAAAAAGTTAAGCAGACATTTTTAGCTTTTTTAACTACAGCCTTTGTAACAGCTGGTTTGTCATATGGGTTTGCTTTCTTGACAAAGAAGCAAATGAATGGAATGCTGTTTAGCAGCTTTTCTACCAGCTACTACTAGAATGCTAAAAACTCAAAATCGTCCCTAATGGCAGAAATCCTAAATCGGGATCATCACTAAATTCTAATCCACTGATCTTTGTGCCAAGGACCGTCTGTCCACCAGCTTCAGCCAACCCTCTTCTCTTTTTTTAGACATCTTCAGACGGGTGTAAAAACATAAAACACAAACTGCTTCCAAGTCTGTTGGCAGAGTTGAAAAGTCCACACTAAAATGTCCTAATTTCCCACCAAAAAGTAGTCTGTTGTGTTAATACAATTGTCAAAAACGAAAATGAAAAAACTGAAAATTACATTTCTGCTTGCCAAAAAGCTGACTCTGTAGTGACTTGAAAGTAGTGCTGAAACAATTAATCAGCCGATTGAAAGAAAATTTAGCAGACACATTAAATAGAATAATTGTTGAAGTTATGAATCAGGCCACAATGTCTTTGAATGAATATGCTTCTTTGTTGTTGCTTTTTTGACATTTTATAGACAAAACAATTCATTGATAAATCAATAATAATGATGAATTGATAATTTTTAGTTTCTGCCCTACATTAGTACTCAGTATGTGTGTTGTGTGGTGTTGTATTCAGTCTCTGAAGATGCTGGACAATGAAGAGACGACCGACAACGAGCTGAGAACTAAGTTCAACCAGCGCTGGAACAGAACCCCCTCTGGAGACCTCTACAAGCCCCTTCGTGCAGGTACACAAACACACTAAAAACACGTCCTTCCTGTTTGAAGTTTGTCTTTGTCTCCATGTCATCCACTTTTGACAATGCTCTTATCCTAGTCTCTTCCTCTTTCCTTTCTCCTTCTCCCTTGTCACCTCTAACCTTACCTCCTTCCTTCCTTCCCTCCCTTCCTTTTCTCTCTCAGAGGGAGCTAACCTCAGCAACATCTTGGACAAGGCCGTACAGGCAGACCAGGTGGTGAGGGACCGCTACAACACCCACTGTGACATGATCACCCTGCTGTGTAAACCAGAGAACGAGCTCAATGCTGCCATCCCCTCCGCCAACCCGACTAAGACACTGCAGGGCAGCGAGGTCTGTCCGCTTGTACTGGTGTATTTATACATTATATATTGCTTGTATGGACAGACATTGTTATCGTTCAGCTCAGTGTGTGTCACCTCCTCGCAAGGTATTTTTGTATGTCATGTAAACATAGATTCCTGCTTTAGAAACACCCAGGGGACATTTGTGTGCTTCAGGGCAGTGTCCCTCCTCTCTACAGAAGCTCCATTTTTCATTTTGTTTGCTGACTTTGCATTGTGTGCCACTCGGGAACTTAAATAACTAAGCAAGCAGAAATTTAAAAGCGCAAGGAAAAAGTGCATGTCTCTTCACGGCTACACTGAATTCACACTAAAGTGGAAAAAAAACAACAGTATATTGCAGTCGTCATAAGTGCGAGAGGTTAGGGGTTAATGCAGGATAGAGCACTTACAGTTAAGATGTATGTGCATGTCCAATCCACAACTTTAATGCTCTCTTTGTTCACTGTGTTCATCTTGTCTGTCGTCACCTAGGTAGTGAACGTGATGCGCTCCCAGCTCGTCCAGCTGGACGAAATGAAGAAGGAGAGGGAGACCCTAGAGGGAGAGATCAAGGCTGTGACCTTTGACATGTCGACCACCTTCCTGACGGCGCTCCTCCAGGACGGGGCCATCAATGAGGAGCAGCTGTCACTCTCCCAGCTTGACCAGTTGTACGGCGCCTACAACCAGAGGGTACAGGCCACCCTCCGCACGCAGGAAGAGCTGCTGGGACAAGTTCAGGTATACAAACGCACACCGTTTTGGAAGATTGATGTTATTTCAGAAACCAGTTTGCCTTCTCAATGGCAAAGTGCCACTGTGTGAAGAAATAATTTATAGTTACCTGTGCATAAATATACTTGTGTTCTAAGAGGTGTCAGCGGTTAATCTCCTCAATCTGTCGGCTATCTTTTCAACCTGTGATCTCCTTCCAGACGTCCCACCAGGAGTTTAGCAGTCTGAAGCAGTCTAACACGGAGGCCAACCAGAGGGAGGAGGTCCTGAAGAAGCTGGCTTCGGCCCATGACAGCTACGTTGAGATCAGCAACAACCTGCGCGAAGGCACCAAGGTACTCACTCAGCACAACATAGCGGCGCACACATGCCTCAGCAAGGATGTACTGTACTGCAGTAATGCATATCTTGTTGGAAACTTTCTACTTTTATTTGTTTTGTTTTTTTTGTGAGGTAGTTGGCAAGCCAAGTGATTTATTTTTGTCCCCTTTTGTTTCTCCCTCCTCAGTTCTACAACGACTTGACAGAAATCCTGCTTAAGTTCCAGAACAAATGCAGCGACATCGTTTTCGCACGCAAGACAGAGCGGGATGAGCTACTTAAGTATGTACTTTCCTGGTTTTTGATTGGTTTGTCTGACAGTCTTATGAGCTGGCCAGGGAGTAAAGTTAGGCCAGTCAGCAGTTTTACATTTGTTTCTAGTTTGTAGATTGATTTGATTTTAACACTGTAGGCCAATTCCAGCATTAGTTTTAAGGCGTGTTGCAGTATAAGAATGAGAGCCGATAAATGCATGCAGTAATGATGCACGCATACGAAGGGAACGTTGCTGCACAGTCACTGTTTGTGATGCTTGAATTCTTGTTTCAGGGACCTGCAGCAGAGCATCGCCCGAGAGCCCAGTGCTCCATCCTTCAACATCCCTGCCTATCAGAGCAACCCAGCTGCCCCCGCTGGTGGCCCAACCCCTGCCCCCAGGAGCGTCTTTGTAAGCAGTCACTCAAACAAACAAACACAAAGCCAAATGTTCAATACCACTGCAGCAGATTTGACGCTGATGGTTAGGTATTGATCTGTCTGTCTTCTTTCTCTCTACCTGCTAGGCCCAGCAGCCTCAACAAGCCCAGCAGCAGCCCCAGGCGAAGCCCATGCCCCCAGCCAGGCCTCCTCCACCGAGCTTCACCCCTCAGGCAGCCTCCACCATTCCCAACAATGCACCGGCCACTGGCCCTCCCAGCAGCAACCCACCACCTTTGGCCCCACCATCCCAGGCCCAGGGACCCCCTTACCCCAGCTATCAAGGCTACCCAGGGTGAGTTTCCCATCACAACATTCCAATTTTTGAGTACAAATTGACCGACACATGTCAGGATAGAGTTAACATGATTTTATCCTCCTCGCTCCTTTTAGAATTTTGATAGTAAAAGCATGTCTTTTGTCCAATCAAAATCAATTGACCCCTTTAAATTGTTAGGTGTGTAAACTGAAAAGATGTGTCTCTGTACGGGATCTGCTCCGACACATGTTGCTAGAAATTATTTGTAATTAAGTAAAGGAATAGTTTGGGAAATATGCTCATTGGTTTTCTTGCAGTGTTAGATGATACCACTCTACAGTACAGTAAATAGGTAGCTGGAGCCAGCAGCCTTATGGCTTAGCTTAGCATAAAGACTGGAAACAGTAGCAAACAGCTGTATATCATCATCATCATCATATCTTTTTAGTTTAATCTGAACAAAGACCGAGGTGTAAAATCAACATGTTGGGATTTTATGGCAAGTTACTGTACGTGTTGTAGCGGCAAAGTGACTTCCTTAGTCTTGTCATCTCTGTGACGTTGCAAAGCAACCAACCTTGACCCCAGGGTAGTGTTTCCCTTCTGCTTTAAGTCTCAACCTTTCTCACATTTCAGATTTTAAAAATAAACAAGATATAACATGTTAATTAGTGAGCTTTAGAGGTGCTGGTAGGTGGATTCTTTCCCCCCTGTTTTCAGTCTTTAAGTTGGTGAGAGGGGTATTGATCTTCTAATCTTACTCTCGTAAAGGAAAAGCAAATGAGCGTATTTCCCAAAATATTGAACGCTTTAAATTTTAAAGTTTGTTTTCTCTATTGTGGTGTCCATCCAGGTACTTCCAGATGCCTATGGGCTACAATCCTTATGCTTACGGCCAGTACAACATGCCCAACATGCCCTACATGCAATACCAGCAGACTCCAGGACAGGGAGGCTACCCAGCACCCCCTCCTGCCGGACAGCCCTACCCTGGCTACCCCCAGCAACCCCCTCAGCAGCAGCCCTACTACCCTCAGCAATAACTCCCCTCTCCATCCCCTCATTCCTCTTCTCACCAGTTAACACCAAATAAAAAAAATAGCCCCAGCAATAACACTGCATCTCCATTAGCTCCCACTCCTCTCATCTTTTGTTTTCTCTCACTAACCGCAGCTATAGAAACCCAAGTGAAGGGCGACCTTGAAGCTGCTTTGCACTTCTCTCTGAAATACTTTTATTACTTTTGTCACCCTTTTATTCCTTTCTCCTTTTCATCTCACCCTCCTTTTTTCTGTCCTAGCTCATGTTTGATGGGTTCTGATGTCGCCTTTCTTAAACTATCTTAACTTTCATCAATGCACTAACCCCCCCTTTTTTTTCTTCTCATTTTCTAATGGTTTTGTTGATTGTTTAATTTAAACCCTAACTGGTTTCCATTGATAACTGACTTTGTCTCGGCTGGACTGCTGTACAACACTCATGGAGACACAGAATCCTAGGATTTCTTCGTTTCCTGGTTTGGGTGTATGTGTCGGGTGGGCGGATGGGTGGTCATTACTAGTCATGCCACTGATTGGAGGGCACAGCCACATCCTAACTCCCCCACCCACTCAATCAACCCCCAGTGCTTCTATATCAACTATATTCCTATTTTTGTAATGAATACTGATGCCTCGCTGATGTAAAAACCTATCAAAACGAATGGCCTGTAGGTTTTCTAATGTAGATGATGACTGTTGAGAGTTCTGCTCTTTTTCTTTCGCTCTTTTCTCTCTCACACCCAGGGAATGTTGGTATATTTCTGTGTTACAATCAGAGGCTATACATAAGTGGGAGAAATGGCTCTATTATATAAATATATGTATAAATAAGACTGTTTGTGGTTAACCGAGACACTCTGTGTGCTGCACTCTCATGCTCTTTGTGTTTATTTTTATTTCTCAGCTCTAATGTGATTAAAAACCTCAACTGCCAGCCAGAATTTCTTGTCTTTACATATTGGATATCTTGTGTTTTCATCAAACTGGAGATTTGTAAAGCAGCCAGAAGAGGGCAGTCCTGCAGCTCACAGAGGGAGATGCGGCTGAGCAACAGTTTACCTGCCATTGTCTCTCCTTTCAGCCAATCAGAGTGTGAGTTATGCCATCAACTAATCGGGCGCCTTTTGACCTCCAGAGCATTGGGGGCAGATCCCATTTAGATGACATGCAAATTACGTTCCAGTGAGGTCGTGATCTCATCCAATCATATTTCCCTGCAGGTTATTTCTCCACAGACAGATTTCATCCCGAGATATGTATTCGGTGTCAGGAGACGCTAATGATTTCACGTATTGTGTGTGTGTGTGTGTGTGTGTGTGTGTGTGTGTGTGTGTGTGTGTGTGTGTGTGTGTGTGTGTGTGTGTGTGTGTGTGTGTGTGTGTGTGTGTGTGTGTTGGGAGGCAGATGGCAGCGCAGTGTGATGTCTGGAAGGATGCATGGAGATGTTGGCAGAGAGCTGCTGGTCCCCTGCCTGCAACCATCACTCCACCTCTCTCCATTTTTCCCTCTATTCTATTCATCTAATCTGTCTTCTTGAGTTCCTATCTGCTTGATTCTTTTGGGGAAAAAACCCCCACCATATTTCACTTCATTTTCCCCCAGCGCTCTCCCATCCTTTTGTTTTTCGTCATCAGTTCTTTTGCTTCTAAGCTTTTTCTGTATACCACCTGTCTTTTTATATCCTCAGCTGCTCTCCATTTATTTTCCCTCTCCCCTGGTTCGTCTGTTTTTGTTTACCATTCATCTCTCCTTGCTGTCCAAGCCGCAAATCGTTGGCAGTGAGTTATCTTCACTGGTCAGTATCTTTTTGGCTCATAAACGTCTCATAACATCACGTCACTCTACTGTCTGTGTTTGAAAGTGAAACTCACAAGGAAGGATACACACTTTTAATCAGATCTAACAGCTCACATCTACTGGAAGTGACACAACACATATACACAGCCATGTTCCTCTCTATCCCTCTATACAGCATGCCGTTGCTGCCAAAGCCAATTGTAGCTGTGGATGTGTTTATCAAAGGTGTCTGTGCGTCTCAGGCGCTTAATTTTAACACGACGTTCTCCACCAGAGTGTCATATTTTAATTGGTCTGAAACAGAATAAAGGCAGCGAACAGAGCGCTGTGGTGACAGGTATTAATTACCTTCTGCTTAATGGCTCCCAAACTCAGCACTGTGCCATATTGGTGCTCACACTATTCTTACTCCCCCACTCTTTTCTCTCCTCACCATGTGTTTGTCCGCAATACGGCTGAATCAAGGGTTTTCTTTGGCTATGATGTTAATTGCACAGAAATACTTGATTAACAAAGCATCTTCTCTTATACAGTGATTCCCAACTCAGGGCACTAATGCATTTGCCAGGGGGTACATGTAGCTCAATCAAATATAAATTATGATTAAAACACATAAAGGCTTTATATAATAAATATATAGCCTATATATAATCCACATATTGAGTGAGCTGTAACAACTAGCTAAACACTAGGTTGCAATTGAGATTGTTTAATTAATGTTAGCAAGCAAGCTAGGAAGCCTAAAAGTACAGATACATTATTCAAATAGTTAACCAAACATAATTTAGAATACATTTAAATAAGGTTAGCTATTTAAAGTAATGAATAAACGGTTGGAATAGTTAGCTTAAAGTAATGAATAAACTGTTCAGATAATTATTTAAAGGTGCAATATGTAATATTTACTGTATTAAATCCCAAAATGACCACAATATGTCATCAGACATTAAGGAAACATGCTAAGCTGAAATACTATCTTTTCTGACGACAATGCTAAAGCCAGTATTTTCTCCATTTGAAATTTCCGTTCTGTGATGGAATGTCTGTTTGTGTTTTGGCCTGTGTGTTATTATCAACTGCCAGTAACAAACCTCGGGTAAATATTGGAGATGTATTTGAAAGATGGAGACAGCTTAGAGCCCAAAAGGATGCCAATTTGGCTTATTTCCTCCTGAACAGGTAGCTAAGCATCAGCTTAGCTTCAGGCTAATTTATCACAGCTACTAGGGACGGGCGTACTCACATTGAATTATATAGAGTACTCTAGTTGGTTACTCGCAAAAACAATTGAGACACAGCCAGTGAAGTGGTCCTGGCTAACGCCACCATGCTAACACACCATAACTGCTAACGTTACTGGAGGACCAGGCAAGCGGGCCACAGCTGTTTAAAACGTGTAGCCTGTTCAGCGACTGTAGCCGACAAATGGTGAGTAATTTTAAGCCAAGAAAGGGTTGCTTTAAATCGGGTAGAGAGGACCGTGAGTTTGCGCTGTTTTTAGCAGTTGTTGCTGTAATTTTAAGCTGAGAAAGTGTGTCTGTCAGTCGGGTAGAGCGGACGGCGAGGTAGTGGTGTTTCTAGCGGTTGATGCCGTGATTTTAAGCCGAGAAAGTGTGTCTCAGTCGGGTAGAGAGGACGGCGAGTAGCGGTTGTTGCCGTAATTTTAAGGGGTAGAGAGGACGACAAGGCAGTAATTTTAAGCGGAGATAGGGTGGTTGTCAGTCGGGTACAGAGCTCCGCGTGAGTATGGGCTTTTATGATTGTCAACATAGCCAGCATCTAACGTTAGCTGCGCTGTGGAGTAATGTCTGGCTATGTGAGACTAGCTTCTAACAATATCGTTGGATACCGCGTCCTCAACCTGGCAACCTGAACTTCGAGTCTGGGGAGGAGGGGCCACGACTCTCTCCAGTATTTAGAATTTGGACTGTATTAAGTATTTTAAACGCTAGTTGGCAGTATTACATATTGGACCTTTAAAAGTAACGGTGGTTGAAATAAATAGCTAACAATACCGAATAAATGGTTGAAATAGTAAGCTAAAATTACGGATAATAGCAGTTGAAATAGTTATCTAATAATAACGAATTTAACGGTTGAGGTAATTAAAAGTAGTAGTAAAAGTAACGGATTAGGCGGTTGGAATATATAGCTGAAAAATAATGGATAAGCAGTTGGAATGGTTAGCTAAAAATACAATAATTAATAAACTATTTAGATATTTATATAGAAGTAATGAATAAACGGTAGAAATAGTTGGCTAAAAGTAAATAATAAATCGGCTTAGCGAAAAAGCTAAAGGTAGTGGGCAAATAGTTGAACTATATTTGTCCACTATACCTTTAGCTTTTTCACTAGCTTCACAACTTAAAGTTAATGGATCCATTACTTTTAGCTGACAATGGTTGAGACAGATAAGTAATGTAAGTAAGTAAGTAAAGGATAAATCATAATAGTTCGTTGAAACGTCACGTTTCTGCCACTCCCAAGTATGTAGCCACAATGAGAAATGCAGACCAAAATGACCAAAACATTGGCAGTAATATTGAAACATAATCACTTTTATTAATTGATAGTGTTGAATATCATTCAGTTTAAAATAAACTGTAATGAACAAGTTAAAAACAATGGCAGCAAAGTGTGCAGATGCTTTGGCTTTCATTTTGCTTTCTGTCTTCCTTCCATAAAGTGCACTGTGAAGTAGAAATGTGAGAATCTTTTTTTAAAAGGTAAGAATGGCATAGCGCTAAATTTATGGTGTTAATTTGTTCAGTCTGTCGGCTTACAAGTTGCCAGTATCGGTGCATGTGCGTTGGCTGATAATTTTGCCTCAGCGAAACTGCTCTCTGGCCCTGGTATATGTGAAGGTTTTTTTGTGCTTTTTTCCATAGAAGCGAGATGCCTGAAATAGCTTTGATTGACAGGTATAGAGACTCAGTTACTATAACAACTACCTCCTGGCTCCCATGAGCACTTCTCTCTCTCTTCCTTTCCGCCCCCCTCACCTCTTCTCTTTTCATTTTCCTTTACCAGCTCTCCTTTTTACCCCCGTCTCCCTCTCACCCCCTCACTATGTGCTTGTGTGGGTGTAGAGGGAAGAGATTATGAAAAAGAACTCAACTGCAATATCCCTTCACATGGAGATGTTTGTGTTGCAAGATAGAGGCCTGGCACTAGCTATTGGATCTAACCTGTGTGGGTGAGGGTAGGCGAGAGTGGGAAGATAAAACATGCTTATACAACACGGGGAAATAAGCCTTTTATATTCCCTTCGTGTTTCCTTTTTGGTGCTTGTTCTTCTGTCAGGTTGAGCTGCTCTGCTTGTATAATCAAGTCAGTCCACCGCACTGTGCTGTTGCATGTGTGCGTGTGTGGGTGTCTTTGCATGCATGCCCGCACTTGTGTCAGCAAGCGGCACAGTGAGGCCACCCGATATGATGAGTGAATTTCAAGCACGATAGAATCTAGTGGGACTGACACTGGAGAACACAGAGCGGCAGAGAGAAAGTGTGTGTGTGTGTGTGTGTGTGTGTGCGTGCGTGTGTGTGTGCGTGCGCGCTGCTGGGAAGAAGGCGGACGTCATTGCTGCCACCTGCTTTAGTGGGACAAAGGCCAGACACATACACACCCTTGCATATGCAGACAGCCAAGCAGAGGTCAAAGCAATCTCTTAACATAGCATTAATGATATGATTTACTTAACCTTTTTACGCTTAAACTATCTCAGGCCCTCCATCCCTTCCTGTCAGAGTGCCCCGTCCCACTCCTCCCCCCATCTCCCTGCCTCTCCTTTCATCTCCCCATCTCTGAGTCATCACACAGGGTGAGAGGTCTGAGGCAAAACAAGCTGCCAGAGTTGGACATGCCAATAACAATGCACACCTGTGTGTGTGTGTGTGTGTGTGTGTGTGTGTGTGTGTGTGTGTGTGTGTGCGAGTACATGTGCATGCAGCTGTCTGAGAGCTGTCATCAGGAGAAAGGAGGGAACATTTCCAAGTCTTACTGTAAATACAAAAGCACACAGACTATCCATATATACTGTGTGTCAGCTCTCACCGCTGTGGCTTTCCCCAGAAGTTGCTCTGCCGCTTTATTGATTGGTTGTCTCGCTTTGTGGCAGGAAATGAGATGGCGGGTCTCAACACCTGTGTGACCCCAGCTGCAGAGAGCTCCTCTAATGATCTGAGCTCGGCTGCCTGGGTCTCGTGCTGCAACCTGCTCTTCATCTGGCTCAGACCAATAGCACACCCATCAGCCTCTCTCGCGCACAGAAGATAGATACTACTCTTGTCCGTGTTACAGATCACATAACGAGAGCACCTGTAGTGGTCTGTACTCCCTTCTGCGTGTTGCAGAAGTTTACAGTTTAAAAAAACTGAGCTGTGCATCACATTGCATGCCTAAGTGTTTTAATATTTATCTACAGTATTTGATGCTGCAAGTTGACCATTGCAACTCCTATCTGTATTTTTTATCTAAACTTGTGCAGATGTCGACCTGCTTGGTGGTGGTTTGGGGGCATTTCTGCACCGTTTGCACAGAGGGGCCATAATTCAGAATTAATTAGGCTACGATTCACGGGGGAAGGCGCAGCCCATAATAAGACATTTAAAACAGGATGGGATCTGGTATCCAAGTGCAGGGTATCCATAGAGACCGTTGCTATGGCGGAGAAAAATCTCACCTCATTAGGAACAAATATAAATAGCCTTGCGACTCAGCTTATGGTCATGATGCCCACGGCTGAGAGAACAAGCTCAGAGGCTTCCAGGTCAACGATACAGGATGAGAATAAGGATGCGGAGAAAGAGATAGTGATAAATGGAGGAAATGATTTAACAGAATTAAATGGAAGGAAGGCGGGAAAAAAAATGAAGAAGGTTTGGATGGAGGGAGGGAAAAAATTGAGTTCCTGAGAAACCGGAGAGGATGTATGTGTGGGAAAGAAAGAAGAAGATAGATGAGGAAAATATTCACTGTTGTCTGATGAAAATCTCTCAAATGTCAACCTGTTTGTTTGTTTTTAACTAAAATTGTATAAGGGAGCTTCATGACCCCAGATCTTTTTGAAAATCAGTGAATTTACATGCAGTGTGCTTTACAATGAAATAAAATAAGGAGACAGGATCAGGCAACAAGCAAGATAAAGATTTAATCCCAAAACATAAGTGCAAACGAAAGCATGACTGAAATGGTGTGGATGCCTTGTGGAAATAAGGCAGAATAGTTTTTTTTCTTCATCTCCAAGAACTGACTTTTGCAGAACCGGCGTTTTCTTTTTCCCAGGGACGTACATAATGAGCGAGGAGTGGAGAGGAAAGGACGGGCAGGAGTTGTGGGAGGAAAGATGGGAGTGGGGGCTGTGAGAGAGGCTGACAGCCAAGTGTAGAGGAGACAGATGGGAGCAAAGAGAAAACTCAAGACATCCACCACATCAACAGGTCTGAGCCTCTCCAGGTATGCTGCAGTGCAGCACAGTATTACTACAGTATTGACTCATCCCTGTTGTTGACCGTCCAGAGGTCCTATGGACTTTATCTGTCTCACTGCTTCCTGTGTTTTACTTTCTCTTTCTGTTCCTTTTGTAGCTGGCTGCCTCTCTTCAGTGTGCGTGCGTGCACGTGTGTGTGCTGAAAGTCTGGTTAATGACATAAGACCAAAGAGGCTGTGTGTAGCCTACCCCTGGTTCCTGTTCAAACGTGCAATGTTATTATTCCTTACATCCGGAATCTCATTTTCATTTAATAGGTGCATTTATTGCACAACACACAGAACATAACAGTTTCCTCATTGCCCCTTTTACTCGTTAATTGCATTTAAACTGCTGAAATTTAGCTCCCAGATTATGTTAAATCTTATAACAGATCCATTTGCAGTTTGAGTGCCCTCATATCGGTGGACGCTGTGTAGCCTTTGCAAATTTGCAGGCAAACTGGTCAATTAAGGCAGAAAAAGCATTGAGACTCCGTCCTCTCGATGCAAATAAACCTTAAAAGCTTGTCGGGGCTTTCTGTTCTTCAAAGCTGAATGGTTTTCTCTGCCTTTGTTGTGAACAGTGTGTTTTCAACTCGGGAACAAAGGTGTCTGCGACTGAAAGATGAAAACCGCGACAAGTGATGAAGATGGTATAGAGTTCAGACGTGCGTTTTTGTAGGCTGTCTAATTGAGGGGATTGTTTGATTCCTCTTCCTCTGCATTTCGCTCTCTGAAGACCTGTCAAACTCACAATCAGCAAAAACAACATGCATAGAAGGATTCGAGGAGCGGGAGGGAAAAAGAGTGGAGAAGGAAAGACAGTGTTTAGGAAGAAAAGGAGGGAGTTTACGCCCACCGCCTAAATAGATGAGAAGCCAGGCAGAGGATGGGGAGAATGTGTGGAGGAAGCAGTGTTGGAGTGCCAGAGCTCATCAGCCTGTCAAACATCCGTTATAGACCACAAACCCACACAGCCATCGCACTGCTGAGGTCTATCACTTAACAGGTGCACTTCTTTCACCTTCACAGACACATTTTCTCGTAAACTCTGATACTGTGTGTGTGTGTGTGTGTGTGTGTGTGTGTGTGTGTGTGTGTGTGTGTGTGTGTGTGTGTGTGTGTGTGTGTGTGTGGCCACATTTACGCACATTGAGCCTGTCCACAGAGCATAAACATCCATATGATTATTACATACAGTGGAAGGTGATCCACAGTAAGTCACTTTTATTGATCAGAAAATAAAACCAGTTGAGATGCTTTATACTGATGCTTCCTTCACCCCACTCCTGAGCTCCTAACTGTTTTAGCTCTGCGCTGGCACAATCTGAGTGCACAATTTCAGGCCAACCCACGTTCGAAACCATATTATTCCTCACTGTACTCATAGTTTTGTAATTCTGACTGCTGACGCACCGCATCTAAATTCATCATCCACTTTCCCTATGTGGTTACATCAGGGCTTTTTTTTTTTTTTTTTTAATTTACCTCATATATATAGGTACCGTTAAGACCACAGGAAACCCATCAGATGGATATTTTTGTTTCTATTGTGGGTGGGAAATAAAGCATTAAATATATATATATATATATATATATATATATATATATATATATATATATATTTAAATGAATTATCAATGAATTAATTGAAACCTTCTCAAGGTGTATCTCCTAAATACTGGACCATACATTGTGATCTGTACTTCTATATTTTACTCCTTTTCTAGTCCCTATGTGACTTCATTAACAATTTCAACAGCTTTAGATGCATTTGGAAGCAAATTCTCTGTTTTCAAAACAGCAGTGACATCTTCCCACATCCTACCAATGAGAACTGTGATGTCTGTGTTACTAATGGAAATGCTGTTGTGGTGCAGAATTGTGACTGTGGGTAGGTCATACACTATTTAAAGATGTAACTTTTCAGAGGATCTTTCACTTACCGTTTGTAATCCATTATGTAAATGACCATGATTTTTGAATATTTTGAGAATAATAGGTTTTCTGACATAAACATTAATGACACTTTATCATAGGGATTCAAATTTCCTTTCGTACATAATATATAATCAGATATTTTACATAAAAAAAATGATGATTGTTTTAGATTTAAAGAGGAAATTCATTATTTTTCAACTTGGACCCCGTTTTCCCATCTAAGTGACTAATGGGGAACAACATTTTTTTGAAATTGGCCCAGTATTGTGCGAGAGCCCTGCAGCCGCAAAATGTAATCCTATGGGGCAATGATGCACCGTTGATGTACATCCACTAAAAGGGCTGTTTTTGCCACAGACAGGCTCAGATTGTTATTTTACGTGTCTGACTAAGGTATGGTATCCTTTCGCTTTGCAGCCCGTTTTGTGGCTGCAAGCTACAGGGCGCTCGCTCAGTACTGGACCAACTGTTGTCCCCATTAGTCACTTATAGGCACAAAAACATAGGGAAATTGATTTAATTAGAAGTTCACCATTAACTTATAGTCATTGCACAAAGTAAGTACCAGTACAACAAAATGCAGTTTAGCATCTAATTACACAATATACAAAATGTACATACATTGAATGGCAGCTGTGATATGCCACTAATGTAACTACAATATGTACAGTGTTATAGACAGAAACCAATAAATAGCATGTACAGTAGAATGAGTCTGGTTTTGTGATAAACAGTACAAACAGCCAGCAGGTGTAACATGTACAGAGTGGGCAAAGTTAAATAAACACAGTCAGTCAAATATAGCCTAGATAAGATTACGGATGTGCAAATGAGCCTAAGTGAAATGTACAGTATCTTTATTAAGACTACATTTTCAATGTGTTTATATATTATGCTCATGATTTGTGCAACATTTGAATTAGGAAGCCTCCACTCAGCATGTTTTACTTCATTTGAATAAAGCAGCAAGTCTGTTGCAAAACATCATGAAGTCCATTATTCTTATCCTGAGCAATAGTTCACCTGAAACTAAAATCATGAAAATTATGTATTCTTAATTAGAATAAATGTAGCCTAAAAGAAAGGCTGTGCTGCTGTGTCTCACTGAGGTTAAGAAGAAGCAAAGGAGGAGGTCTATTTGTCTGTTTCTTGTCTGTGGCTGTCTAGTCACCCGGCCACATGCTCCATCATAGTTTAAATATTCATAGCGCGCCCTCTGAATAGTCATGAGGCCCCTATTAATATTCATGAGCTTCACTTGTTGAGGTGTCACTTGATCTCTTGTACACACATGCACACAGACATTTACACACACTGATGATCAAAGGAGATAGCTATGTCATGGGCAGATTCATAACCAGTGGTGTAAGTTACTCTAGAGCTGTGATGTAATGTTAAATAAAAACTGGCAAGTCCATTACATCCATAAAACTAGTGACTATTTCATAGTAAAGGAATAGTTTGAAATTGTGGGAAATATGCCTGTTTGCTTTCTTGCCGAGAGTTAGATGAAAAACGTGCGTACGATATTAGAAGTTAATGCCAGCAGCTGGTTAGCCTATAGACCTGAAATTGAGACTACAGCTAGCCTAGCTTGCCTAGCACCTCTAAAGCTCACTTATTAACATGTTATATACTATTTGTTTAATTAGTACAAAAAACAATGCGGAAAAGCGACATTTCACCGTTTTACAAGAGGTTATGTGCCAGGCAACCAGTTAAGATTAAAGAAAGTTGACTGCTCCCGGCTAAGAAAAAGTCAAACACACAACACCCGGTAAAATGGCAGATTGTAGTTTTTACACTTCACTTATGTACATAATAAACTGACTAGATATATTGTATTAATTGGTAAAAAAAGTGCTTTTTAAGTTAATAATGAACTGAGTATTGAGTAACACAGACACACGCTAACAGCAATGTAACACTGACTGTCATTTTAAGGGTAATGTGCTGGTAGATATGGACTTTATGTGTCTGTTAGAGGAGGTAGTGAGTTTACCCTTCACGGCCTGCCTGAAGGGAGGGCCACTCTGATCCCAGTTCCAGTAAGGTCTTTAAACAGACATCCCTGCACCTCAGTGAGGCTCTGGAACTGATGTAACGGTATCACACACACACACACACACACACACACACACACACACACACACACACACACACACACACACACACACACACACACACACACACACACACACACACACAATCAGCTGTGCGCTTTCTAATGAGGTATGTTTATATAACAAGCCACAACAGTAGCGGTATTTCTGTGCACACGCAATGGGAAATGAGCGCCACCGAGTCTCTGTCCTGTGTGCGCACATGCCAACCATAGTGCCAGAACCAACAGACAGCAGGTGTGTGTGTGTGTGTGTCATAGGCAACCACTTTGTAGGACAGATTTTAGAATATATGCACACCAGTTGTCTGTGGATGACTCCAATTTGATTAAGCTGCATCAATGTTGAGCACAATGTAAAAGCATTCCTTGTAAGTCAGTGAAGTGTCATTCAAACATGACGTGTGTGTGTGTGTGTGTGTGCGTGTGTGCGTGTGTGCGTGTGTGCGTGTGTGCGTGTGTGCGTGTGCGTGTGCGTGTGTGTGTGTGTGTGTGTGTGTGTGCGCGTGCGGAGATGGAGAGAGCAGTGATGCACACACATAGCAATGTCTGCTGCCTTTTGGATGACGCACAACCTGAGTCCTGCGATCAGTCATCTCTGTAGTTTGTGGTTATAACTTTGAATCTGATGCCCCTATAAGTCATACATATACACACATACAGTATATATATGTGTGTATGTATACTGTATATATACAGTATGGACATGTATTGCCTATTGTTCATATATGTAGCATCATCACAAAAGCAGAAATATATTTCCAAAATACTATATTTTCTATTATGTATATAATATATAATTTGTTGTTGTCTTCTCTTAAGTGTCAAAATCAGTTCTGAGATTCAAAACTATTAAAAAAGGGTCTGGTTCAATATTGATATTAACTTCTTAAGAAACGTTTTTCTATCTTGGGACAAGGGGTGAAGCTGTGAAGTCGGTTTGCCTTCTCCAGGCTACATTTATCACTTATCGGAGAGATCTCAGGTTATATCTTGTGTAATTCTGTCCTTGAATAATGGAGTGTGTGAAAGACTTTGAACTGAATGAGACGAGAATTAATAGAACAAGAATTAATCTGCTCTTGACTTGATGCCCCTATCTCCTCATAGATCTGTGTTTCCAGTTTATTCTCGCATTTGATCTTCTTTCATATATTGTTAAACATCATAAGGCACAGCCTCAACATGACTTGGGAGACTTGTCAAAAACAGAAGCACTTTTAAAATTAGCTTTGTGGGTGTGCATGTAGTTTCTGATTTGCAGTAACCTGAAGACTTGTAGGAAGTCCACACTTCTTTTTCAACTAAGCACACAGATAAAGGTTACTGACAGTACACATACCAATTGTGGGAAATAATTAACAAGTAAATGTAGTATAACACCATAAAAAAACTACACATTAGATGGGAAAGAATGGAGGATGAATTGCTTATTTTTGTCCTGGGACCCTAGCAGGTGAATCTGGCTATGTCCCCCAATTAATTATATTTGTTAAGAATGGGTGCAATCAGGACTGTAGCTATCACTGGGCTTGGACACATGACCTCAATATTTTTAAAATGGACCTGGCCATGATACAGCTATTAAGCTTGGTAACATTCAACAAGATGCCATCCACATAAAAAGATATCTTATTACTTGTGTCTGCTGTGGTGAAACCAAAGATGATTGATTGATGATTCAGTTTCAGATGGGCTCTATGGTAAGTGCAAACAGACATGGGTTAAGAATACCACGTCTCCTGCAAGGCTGTAGCTACCACTGAGGACACTGAGGTCTCATCCTCTGTAATACATATTTCACATGTTGGGTTTTTTAAGGAGCATACTGATCAAAATACAATATATAGGCCTACAAGTACAGCTGAAATGATTTGACAATTAAACACATTATTGATCGTTTCCAGCTTCTAAAATTTGAGGATTTTTCTGCATTGAGCACTTTTACTTTAAATACATTTTTTTTTACTTAACGGCACAGTCTATAGGACATACTGTATATATGTGTAGTATATAAAAGTTGTTGTACAAGTGGCTGGTTAGCTCAGTTGGTAGAGCAGACGCACATATGCAGAGTTTTATTCCTCAACGCAGAAGGTCCAGGGTTTGAATGTGACCTGTGGTGTTCCTGCATGTCTTCCCCCTCAATCTCCCCTTTCATATCTCAGCTTTCCTATCAAATAAAAGCAGAAAAGCCCCCCCCCCCAAAAAAAAGTAGGCCTATCTTCTTGTTATCAATGAAATTATTATATATTTTTTTGGCATTCCCAGTATGCTGAATAAACTAATCCAAATCTAAATACAGTTCTCGATCCCAATGATTAATGTTAGATCTCTAGGCAACAGATGAGAGACTGCCAGATCTTATCAGAATCTACAAGGCTGTCCTTTAATTCATATGCTTTCAGGGTGTAGGCTACAGTGTTAATTTGACCATGTGAACTTCCTGTTTCTTCCTACATAAGAGCACTGGTAGAGGATTTATCCAGATGTTTTAAAGTAAAATTAGCAATACTACAATATGAAAATGCTACATTACAGGTAAAAGTCCTGCATTGAAAATGTCGATTAGATAAAAGTATATTAAGTATTATTAGCAAAATGTACTTAAATTATCAAGCAAAGGTAAATAAAAGTACTCACAATGCATAACATGGCCTTGTGAGTAGCCTACTAATGTGTGGGCAGCATTTAACAGTTGTAGCTGGTCAAGGGGATGCTAATTTTAACTACCTCTGTTGGGTAGTTTAATCTATAATGGTGCCTTGTAGGTTTTGTGTCTAAAATCTTAATGTGTAAAGTAACCATAAAGCTGTCAAATAAATGTAGTGGAGTAAAAAAGTAGGCTACAACATAACATGGAATGCAAATACTCAACTGAAGTACACAGACATATGTAGGCTACTTACTGTAGGTAGCCTTCAGAAAAATGTACAGTCCACCACTTCATAAGAGGAAAATCTTTACGTTGACAAAGCTATAAGAGAGTATTTCTTGTTGTGTGTTGAAGTCAGTTATTGCAGTAGTAATATTGCATAGCAAGGGATATTTAATTGAATTCAAAAGGAAATGGAAGACAAAGAGAGACAGACAGTATGTTTGGGAGCGAGAGACAGGGACAGAGATGGTGATGAGTGGGCTGGAGGAGGGCTGGTTCTCGTGCATTGCTCGCGTGTGTGTGGGCGCGTGGCTTAGGGTTCAGAGCATAGAGCTGTCGGCCCTCCTCCTTTCCCTCCTTACTCCTCCCCCCCGTGCTCCCCCCATGCTCCCCCTGCCCCCGACAGAGACAGGCAAAAGGCGGAGGAGGAGCAAACGGGACCTCACAGTCAACAGACAGCAGTAACGTTAGGTCGGTTGGTAGGCTACACCGGCAGAAGCCCACGGAGGGAGGAAGACATCACCTCACGGTAAGCTAACGGACATTCTCACCGCGAAGACATCTCTCCGACTAGCTTGATTAACGGTTAGCGTTAACCGTTGGTTGACGTCGACGCTTTCTGCTGTCTTGTGATGCTGTTTTAGTCAGCGCAGTCCCTTGTTGCTTGTACTTTTGCGATGTTATTCACACCACATCATGGGTTAGGGCTATAAAAGAACACACTGGGTTAAGAAATATTTATAATTTAGACGAAACTCTACTGAGTTGACGGTTAAATTAAGGGCTCTAAGTAACACGCTAGCTATCAGTCGCATTTCCCCGCGGGTCTGTAACGTTAGCGACACCGCTGGATGAATGATAACGTTAATTTAGGAGCCAGTACATGTATTGTATTTTTTTTTTTTTACGGATTTTAACCAGATGCCTCTCTCTTATGTCTTGTGGCTTGTGTGTGTTTGAGTGTACAAATGTGAGTTTTAAGGCAATTTAAGTTGCCTATGTGCCCCCGTGTTTCTGTAATACTGAGTTCCTGCTGTGTATCTTTCGCCCTCCGTCCTCTCTGCGCTGATCCGCATGCAGCCGACAGCACGGTCAAGTCCCGGAGCAGGAGGTCCGCTCCCTCTCGGGTGTAAAAATAGCCCGGTGTGGCAGCTTAGCCTGGGTCACGGTAATGCGACACACAAACACACGCACACTCTTCTTATCAGACACAGTTCCCATCGGTTTCCTGCATTCACCCATCCAAGAGGGAGAGTCCCATCCCGAGTAGATCGCACAAACCCGATCGTGCTCCGTTATCGGTTTGTCCCGTTATGTAGGTCAACAGGATGCCACAGAAGTTGTGCATGAAGATGACACCTGTTTGTTTGCCTACTTACCGCAACCTCCGCTTAAACGTGCGACACAGTGAAGATGCCATCAGTTGTAGACTGAACTATAAAGAGTTGCGAAGCTTAATTTCGTGTGAAGTAGCCCTTTAACACCAGCACTTGCTACTGTACTGTGTTGAATATATGCAGCCCCCCCCCCCCCCGTCTTGAGGTTTGAGTTCAGCTGCAGAGCGACACAGCTGTCGCACCCACAAGTCACTTTGGTAATAAAGCTGGTGGCTGCTCAAAGGACGGTGTAACCTACATTTCTTCTCATGTGTAGCCTACTTTCTGTTCTTGCTTGTCTTAAAGTAGATAGTGAAATAATGCATGCCCTGTTTTATATGACTTAAATGTGCAGCAGCAAGGACATAAAATAAAAAATGCACAGAAGGGAAATAATTCAGCTGCAAATGTAAAAGGTGCAGGCACACAAGATGCAACAATATATAAAAAAACAAACAAAAAAAATGTGTAAGTGAAAACTCTAAATAAGAGGGAAAGGAAAGCAGTCCAATTACAGACTCTGGGGCAAAGCCTGTACAGATTATGGATAAACAAAGCACTGAATGCTTTGCCTCAAAATTCGCAATTATTTTAAACCAGAGAGACCTGCTCTCTAGCAGAATCATTTCCTAATGAGCTCAGAGCTGAAATCCCCTTTTAAATTCAGCCGCAACCTTAGAGACAAAACACAATCAGCTTCTGGGACCACAGGCACTGATGATTTTTACTTTCTATTTCTATTCTGTTTGGTTTTCAGGAGATGGAAGGGTGCAAGTAAAAAATAATCCAGTCTATCAAATCCTTAGAGATGAGAAAAATGTACAGATAGATGTCTAGAAGTACAGAGGGCAGGATAATAAATCCAAGCATACAAGGTAAAATAGTAGACCTTAGTGTTAAACTGCAACTGATATTTATATTCCTGGTATTTAAAGATGCATTTTTCAGTGGTCTTCTTAATAACAAACAGGATTGCACTGGGATTAAGCACTTAATGCAACTTGGTAGAGCTGACAATGGCCATCTTGAGTAGCTTTTGGATATTTCCTCATTGGCCTGCATGTGTGTCAGTGTAGATGAGCCAGGCGGCTTTTGGCTGGAGAAGAAAGGTGTCCTGGTGAGTAGGTGGTTCTGAGGCTGGAGGCTTCGGGAAGAGCAGCAGATGGATGATGATGTAGCGGGTACTGGCGCTCCCTGCCTCCTGCCGCCATCCGTCACGCGCTAATGATCGTGTCACACCTTCTCCCCGGGCGGCCAGCCGCTTCTGCAGCGCTCAGCTCAAAAACTGGTAGCTCCACTCAAATCCCCTCTCCACGGCCGTCGGCTGAAAAGCCCGGAGACAGACTGTACTGCAAGCCTCTCTATCACTAATTCTTCACTTTCCTCTTTCTCCATCGCCTTCCTTCACCCCTCTTTACCTTTAAAGCCCCTGGAGACTCCTTTCTCATCTCTCTTCATACCCTGCTTCCCTTGCCTCCCATTCATCTTGTTTTCTCTGTAGTGCATCTGCTCCACGTCGTTCTTTTCCCTCTCTTTCCCACTTATATCATGTCCCTGTTCGCTGGTATTGCTCTCAATTCACAGCTCTAATACAGTTTAATACCAACATGCTTTCTCTTATTTTATACACAAAATGTCTTTGATTGTATTAATTAAAGGAGATGTGTTGTTTTTCCCTTGCCCCTCTCCTCTGTGAGGTCTAACGTCAGGGTCACTTACAGTGCAGCACACATGGAGCTGGTCTGTTTGGCTTAACGACAGCTCAGCAAGAACATGCCAACAGCACATTAGGGAGTCTCCCAAATTATTATGTCCTAAAGAGTGTTTAGGTGTCTTCCCTAGGTAGTATGCAGAAGCCCACCAATCTAAGACAGTGATACAGATCAGCTGCATCATCTGTCTAACAGTTCTGCTCTAATACTTTGCATATTATTTTCTTGATTGATCAATTATTCATCTCATCTGTAAAATGTGAGAGAATTTTGAAATATGCTTTTCACAATTTCCTAGATCCCAAGGTGACATGTTTAAATTGGTTATTTCAAACAATCCAAAAATGCAAATATATTCGATTTTCTTTAATATAAGTATAGGAACAGCAGCAACTCTTTACACATGAAAATCTGGAAATAGGAAATTGTCTGGCATTTTTGCTTCAATTGATTGTGACAGAAATGGAGTTAGTTACCCATTAATTTCCTGTTGATCGATTAATTGGCTAGTTGTTACACGTCTAAATAAAACAGAATCACATCTTTTCAATTCATAGAGAGCAGTGCCCCGTTCTGTAATCCCTCAACTCAGGGAGGTTTCATATCACCTGACTATTTTTTTTCTGGAAAACCTCCATCAATACGCTAAAAACATGCTAACTATAGGGTTATGTTATCACACAGTAATCTATGAAGTACAGTATGTTTTAAACCAATTATAATTGTAAAGTACCACATTGAATTTCATGATGTCCAACATGCATAGATTTCAGGCGCCTCTCTACCATACTAAGAATATTTTTGCTGGGTGGAATCACTGCTGTCCTGTATTGTGTTTCATTGAGGCGGCATTGGGAAGTAAACGCCACTTTGGTTGCACATAGACTGACAGAGGTCTTTTTTTGTGCTATAATCTCCAGTCGGGTGTTAAATAACCATGTTATGGGACTCTGCACCCTCTGAGCTCGTTATTCTGTCCCAGGTGTTACATGAGTAAGTGTCCCCTTGAGGTCTGTGTTACAGCAGAATGTGTCCCCGCTGAATGCAGTTGGCCCTTGAGGAAAAGATTGTGGAATGCCACTTCCTCTTGTGTGTGTCTATCGCTTTGGTCTCTGCAATATTCTCACCACTGGGATCAGAGACTCAGCTTGGCATTCTGGGAATATCAGTGCTGGTGGATCGGATGATACTCGCCACAGCTGCTGTTTCTAAGAAAAGCTTAAGGACACACTCATGCAAACACACCAGACATGCGTTCAGCTACACACATGTAAAATACGCATTCAAATACCACATACAAACACATGACTTTATGCTACCTTCACACACATGCACAGGAACCCTTCCAGTAATACACTTTAAGCAGCAATTAACTGTCAGCCAGGAGAGCATTTGGGAAGCCGAGAGAGAGGTTAACACACACACACACACACACACACACACACACACACACACACACACACACACACACACACACACACACACACACACACACACACACACACACACACACACACACACACACACACAAAAGCTTAGCTACTTGATGTCATTTCCAGGAGCTATGCTTTTATGCTCTGGCAACTGTGTGTGTGTGTGTGTGTGTGTGTGTGTGTGAGAGAGAGTGAGACAGTGACAGTGTTTCTGTTGTACAATGATCGCTAACACTGTTTTTTCTCCTGTGTTTTTCGATCTCTTCAGGCCATTTTCCATTGACCAGTAAAGAGCCGGCAGAGAGAGGAAGAGTAGAGAAGTCGGGCACGGGCGGAGAGGATAATTGCATTTCTGGCTGCCCTGTGGGAACATGGGATATATGACCGCATCATTCACCTGTGAGGCTCTCCAGTAAACAACGCCAGATAGGTAGCTACAGCACACACACACACACGCGCACGCATCTCATGCAAATGGAGGCAAAGATATCTTTACACAGCAGTAACATACTGTATTCAAATGTAGACATTATGTGGGTAAATACACAGCATCATGAGTCCATGTTTTGCATTGTTTAGAAGGATGACTGAAGCAGCTGTAGAAAGTACAGATGTCCTCCTAAATCCATGTGATGTGACGTCATGTCAAGTCATCAGCTGCCCCTCCCCTCCACCATGTCTGTCCTCCTGCAATCAGAAGGAGGACGAGGAGTGTCACCATGACAGTAAGAAGCTGGTGCAGCAGGTGAGCGACACAAAATATAGTGTGCCACATTAATAATATACCACATTAAAATTATGCAACCCAGCCCCCCTCCCACTACCACTTCTCACTTTATGACAAATTGTGTCCTCACTCGCAGAAAAACTGTAACCAGGTGCAACCAAAGAAAAAAGTTAAGGTAAGCTAAAATAATTCTGCTGCTCATTATTCTTTCTTACTTACTTATCTGTTGTATTATACTCTATGAATTTGTTATATTACTTGCTTGTGTGTGTATTTCAGGCCAGAGGAAAGTTAGTGCGTAGTATGGCTGTCTGTGAGGAGTCCTCACCATTTGAAGAAACCCAGGTAACACACACACACACACACACACACACACACACACACACACACACACACACACACACACACACACACACACACACACACACACACACACACACACACACACACACACACACACACGTACCCATACCCAGATCATCATCCACATTCTCATCATTACATCATCGCTCTTTTTTTATTTTATTCTCTCTCAGGCATCTCCAGACGCAAACATCTCATCTAGCTGCCATGACGAGAGAATGTCCTGTAAGGAGGATGATCAGGAGAACAGCACAGATCCAAAGAAATATTCACTGTCCAAAGGTGTGTGTGTGTGTGTGTGTGTGTGTGTGTGTGTGTGTGTGAGAGAGAGATTGATATCTCATAAAAGAGAGACAAGAGAAAGCAAATAAAATGTAATAAAACGGGATTCAGTGCCGCTATTTAGATGTAGTTCTCCCGGGGTATTTATTATTATTATTATTATTATTATTATTATTTTTATTTTATTGTCTCGTAATACATCCTGCCTTTTTGTGACACTCTCAGAGTCCAGCGTGGAGTACACCGACTCCACCGGCATAGACCTGCACCAGTTTATCATCGACACCCTCAACAGCAACCCCAGAGACCGCATGATGCTGCTCAAACTGGAGCAGGACATGATCGACTTCATCACCAGCAATAGGTGTGTGTGTGTGTGTGTGTGTGTGTGTGTGTTTGTGTGTGTGTGTGTGAAGGAGAGTACATAACCTGTAGTCCTCATTGAGCTATCTACTTCCTTAAACATGCTGACATAAAACTTGTATGCATGCTTAATCCTATTAAAGACTGAATACGGTTTTATGCTAATTAAAGATATGTTTCCAGCTCATACAGTAGATTATAATTCTGTCCATACAGCTTATTTAGTGTAGTGATCAATATATTGAGCCAGTTATGTTAGTGTGGGTGTGTTTGAGGCACCGGGATGAAAGTGGCCGTGAAACTGGCCAAAAAATACAACCAGTCTCAATCTACCTACCTTCTGTCCTATCTCTTTCACCTTTATTCCTCCCTCCCATTTTCTTTCGTCGTTCCCTCGTTATATGCTTGTTTTCCTCTCTGCCTCTATCCTTCCTTTTCCCTTTCACTGTTTTTTTTCTTACCTGCCTCTCTCTCTTCTCACATCTCAGCCCCTACAAGAAGTTCCCTCACATGTCGTCCTACCACCGTATGCTGGTCCATCGGGTGGCGGCCTACTTTGGCATGGAGCACAATGTAGACCAGACAGGCAAGTCTGTCATCATCAACAGGACCAGCAGCACACGCATGTAAGCACGCATAATGTGTATCTGCATGTAAATCCTTGCCTTTTAGCGTTTGTTGTGAAGTAACAGCGGTTGTTACTTGTTTGTCTTCAAGACCGGAGCAGCGTTTTCTGGACGAGGTGCATAAGGACAAGACAGAAGAGATCCACCAGTGGAAAATTATTTTGAAGAGAGACAACAGCTCAGATGACCAGGTCTGTCTGTCCTCCTATCTCTATAGTTTCCTGTCTCTGTGGAATTTCCTCTATAATTGACATTGATCGTATCCTATCAGCGTTTTGACCTGTTCTCGTTTCTCTCTCTACAGACCCGATTTCACCCTTTACGGGAGAAGCAAAGTAAGTCAATGGAGGAGAGAGAGGAGGAATACCAACGAGCACGAGACCGAATCTTTAACCAAGAGGTGAGAGAGAGAGAGAGAGAGAGAGAGAGAGAGAGAGAGAGAGAATATAGGAGACTCACTAACTTCTCTGCTGTACTTTTACAGGCACTCTGCACCCAGGAGCGCACCCATGCAGAAACCAGGTAACCTTGCCTGCAGTGTATTCTCTCCATGTGCCTTTTCAGCTTTTTATATTCAGATGAGGACATTCATATATGTCGTGTGTGTGTGTGTGTGTGTGTGTGTGTGTGTGTGTGTGTGTGTGTGTGTGTGTGCGCAGGGCTATGGAGGAGTACAATCCATATGCTGAGACCCAGAGGAGAAGGCAGCTCTTCAGGTAGAGCTCGGTCTGCCCAGATGCGTAGTCATTTATCATCTTAATCTGGTCAGCCTGGCTGCAACAGAGCTTTTCAGAATCTGCAGTGGAAACAAAATAAAGACCTAGACTTGGAGGGGGGGAGGGAGGGGGGGGTCTTTATCAGGGTCAAGGATTCTTGGAAATCTTCTACATTGTGAATGATTATAACTGAAGAAAAGTATTTATAGATAATTTATCTCAGTGAATTTCTTCATGGCCTCCATTATGTGTGGTATATGAGCAGGTGTGGAAGCCATTTTTGTCCTCTCATGCAGTAATAAGGTTGTGGGATAATTCTGGATGTGCCTTACAGGGGGAGCCGTGACAGTTCAGGCTCCAGCTGGACAGGCAGCAGCAGGCAGAGTAGCACTGAGACTGACTGTCGCTATAGCAACGACCCCCGACCTTGGAGCAGCACAGACTCTGATTCCTCCTACCAGTGGACGGGTCCCGCCCAGAAACCCGGCCAAGCTGCTAACCACAGCTGGGACGCTCGTGGTTCAGGTGCGTTTTTTTGCACCTTGCATCAAGAATAACACTTAGAGAAGTTTTATCACTTCTTTGTCACACCTAAAGGTGTAAATTAAGTCATCGTGGGTGAGACACTTCACTCCTCGCTACCTGTGTGTGCAAACTTATTAGCAGATATCATCACCACACCTCACTTGGGAAAATCAGTTTATAAATGATGTCTGTTCTTTATTCAGCAGCATCTCATTAACAAAAAGCGGTGGAAGTTCTGCGTATCTTGTAAATCCACGAAACCTTCACACCATAGCCGTAAATTTTCACAACAATTTCCAACACCTTCAGTCTTGTTCGCATATTGAAGAAAAATACGTCATTGCTAAGGGCTGCACCCAGTATATTTGTAGCACAGGCAGGGCTTGAGTGTTAAGTTTCTTATCAAATTAAGATATTGAAACGTGAGTTTGTTACGTGCCGTTTATTTTCTCATGTCTTCTTTCTCTTCCATTTTTCACTCTCTCTGTCTCAGGCTCGATCGCTCTTTTCCGACTGCAAACCACTTGCTCCTCCTCTCCTCCCATCATAGACGAGCAGCCTTCTAACTGTGCCTACATCATGGAGAACGGGATTCCTCCAGGAAGCATATTAGTGAACCCACATACTGGTAAGTAACACTCCAGTAACACCAGTAGCCAGTAGGATCACATACACGACACATACGCATTTATCATACTCAATTCTTTGACCTCTTTAGGGCAGCCTTTCCTGAACCCCGATGGAACCCCTGCTGTGTACAACCCTCCGGACAGTCTGCAGCCAATAAGGAGTCAGACTCAGCTGCAAAGCCCTCCCTCTCAGCACCAACAGCAGCAGGTAGCGTACACACACACACACACACACACACACACACACACACACACACACACACACACACACACACACACGCGCCAGGAAGTGTTTGACATGTTCAGACTGACATGCATACATGTTGCTTCTTATGTCTTTATCTCTATCCCCATATGTGTGTCTCTCTCAGGTGGTTCAGTACTCATCTGTCTCTTACACAGCTCCACAGATGTTGCCTGTCACTCCCTCACAGCCATACACCACAGTATGTACCGTGTGTTTACAGTGTGCCTGCATGTTTATGGGCGTCCATGTGCGCGTTGACCTCCTTTCTCCTAACCAACAGGTTGAAGATCTTTCCTCGCAGTTCGCTCATGTGAGCTGTCAGTCGGCGGGTGAAGCCCCACCCCTCTACCCTCCCAGTCAGGGTTACATCTATGCAGCTCCTCCCCCTCCTCCTCCCCCTTCCAACCCCCCCAGCTACTGCCAGCCTTCACCTCAGGTACGGATACACATGCACTTTGTATTTTTCATGTCCCTTTTTTTTGTGTGTGATTAACAACTTTTTTTATTTTTCATTTTTTAACAAAATACAAAACATACAACTAACAACATGAATACCCAAATAATAATCAAGAAAAGATGACACAGTAACTACAATATTCAAAACCATTCAACAGAATAGTAACAAAAAAAGACAATCCGCCATAAACCAAATAAACATATGTATGAATGACAACACCATAAGCCCATCATACACGTCTCTCCCCAGCACAAAGCTTCTTAGGAGCCCTCCAGAAAGCTCAGATGCTTTCCCCATTTTCAAGTATATACCTGTACATCCAATCTGGCAAACCGTTTATATGACATTTTTTTTAAATGCGGCCACCCTAGCCATCTCACAAGCCTTGTCCTGGATTGACGGCACCCCTTCATTCTTCCATCCCCCTCAAATAATCTGTCTGGCTATCATTAAACTAGTCTGGACCCCGTTTCTTATGTGCTTATCCATCCCGCTTAGAATTGACTTATCTCCCAGAACAAATAATCTTGGGCTGAATGGAACCTGGGTCCCTGCAATCCGACATAGGTTATCATGTATCCCGTTCCAAAATTCCTGGACCTTATCACAAGACCATAGGACATGAAGTAATTGGCCTTCCTCTGTCTCAGATTTACAACAATTTGGTGTGTTTTTCAGACCAATTCTAAACAATCTGGAGGAAGTCCAACAGAAGCGATGCATAATCTTGAACTGAATAAGGCGCACCCTCACATCGCGTGACATAGTTTTAATATTCCTACAGATTCTGTCCCATTCCAAGTGTAATAATCAGATCCCTTTCCCATGTCTTTTTGAGGGCTGTCCAGGCCCAGGTTCGGCATAAGCATAGAAAATACCTAGAAGCCTGATGACCTTTTCCATATTTCAACAACACCTTATCTAAACATTTTGGTGTCTTCAGGGCTGAAGAACTGGATCCAAAAATCCCCACTAACAGATGGCAAAGTGGCAAATATCTAAAAACCTAGGGATTCCAAATTTCTGTCATGTCACTTTTTTGATTACTGCAAGTACATGAAACAGTCATTTTATTTTTATGTAAGATGTATTAAATATTGCTGTTTTAAAGGTGCACTGTGAGTTCCTGCATGGTTTTAGCGCAATTACATTTTTGTCTCAAATCGTAGGCATCTCTCCTTGATCCCCGCCTTTGGGGAGGGAGTGGGGGTTAGTGACAGTTAGTCAGTTAGTCATGACAGTTACGGAAACGTGGGGGGAGGGGTGAGCTTGCTCTGTTTTGTTTGGAATTTACTTGGAACGTCAACAGAAGCGACGTCATGCAGGAACTCATAGTGCACCTTTTAAGAAAACAATATGTATAAATGATGCATTGATAAGCTTAAAATCTGGTTATACTGTACAGTCATTTAGGGACTTTCACATTGATTTTTGCCATTTCAAAGAAGATAAAAGCTAGTATTTTTCATATTATCTTTCATTATTTTCCGATAGTTGCCTGCGTATTACTACAGCCAGTACCCTACCTCAGCTCAACACCCATGCAGGCCTCTCTCACCTAGCCAGCACATCCACAGCCAAGCAGCGCAACCAACAGGTACGTACGTGTGTGTGTGTGTGTGTGTGTGTGTGTGTGTGTGTGTGTGTGTGTGTGTGTGTGTGTGTGTGTGTGTGTGTGTGTGTGTGTGTGTGTGTGTGTGTGTGTGTGTGTGTGTGTGTGATGCAGGCCGTGGCAGTAGAGGAGGGGGCCGTTACACTGTCAGAGATGTAGTCTGAGGGTCTCACAGTGAACCGGTCTCTTTTCCTGCTGCTTCTATTCAACGCAACGACAAAGGCCGATGAGACACACATTTCAACAGTGTCATGTATTACAATTTTTAAAGCATCTTGTTGAGCAAATGTATTAAAAACAGCTGCAAACTGTCCGTAAACACCTTCTAGGCATCAGTGGCCGTTAACAAAAGAAACTGAAATTAATTGTATACGATTTATTATAGAAGACTCAAAGCAGCAACATCAGAACAGAAATGACTCCATCAGCAGGACTGCATGAATGATGGAAAAAAAAATCTGTATGTATTTCCCAAGTAGTGTTTTTTGTTGCTGGTATTATTTAATATTGCCAACAAAGATTCAAATCAAAAAGGAACTAACCAAATCCACCACTAACACTATAAATTATACGTGATTTTTGTCAGTCTAAATAATAATAAAAAATAGAGAAGTACCCAAGTTCTTACACAGCCAGAAAATAATTAATTCATTTGGAAGACACATTTTTGTTTTAATCTATTATCCAATAAACATGTTTCTGGAATATTTGCCATCTCTTTGATTTTTAATGGTTTGTTAATTATCTTCCCTTTTTTGTTAATTCATTTTATTATTTGTTTTTAAATAACTGCAAAACCCTCTTCGAAATTAACCTTTTGCTAAACAAATTGCATTGATGAAATATGTTGAAAATAATCTCTTGTAAAATTGTGTTTTTGCAGCAGGTTACGCTGCTGCTGTGGGTGTGCAGCAGTCTTCACACACCCAGGGCCAGGCTGTGCTGGGGACGTACTCACCAATGGCCCCTCATCAGCGTAGCATAGTTCAGGTAAACACAGAGCACCCGAAGGTCTCGTTCTGCGACAGCCTCCAGCAACTCAGCCCCCAAAAGAAGCGTTTAGCATTTCAGAAAGTGCTTGTGTTTGCAAGTTCTTCACTCCAACTTTACTTTCTTTTTTTTCTGCAGGGAGGTGTTTCAGTCTCCTATCCCCAAAGTAAAGTTGTGACAGGAGTTGGTGGAGAGGCGGGCTACTGCTGCGTGGTGCCCCCACCCTCCCACCACGGCAGCTGCCATCCTCCCAGCTGCACCAACCTCAGTGCCCCGGCCTGGAGCGCACAGTACTGATGATGTCTCGGCGGATGGAGCGCTGATACTTGAGTTCTTGCGTGAACCTACATGCGTACACACACACATTCTTAACACACACTCCCTCACCTACACCCACCTTACTCCTGACGATGCCCACATGGTACTCCGTTCACACTCATAACAAGCATGTGCACACTCACACACACACACACACACACACAACATATACCCACTCACATACAGAAATGTACCACTGTACCAAAGCTTAATAGTATATATATATATCAGAGCTGCTGTATTGAATGCATAATTTATATACACAAATGGAGTTTTATATTGATATTAAATTATATATTGTGTTCCAAGGAAATGCACTGTGTGAATAGAATAAAATGCTGTGGCTGGATTGATGATGTCAAATTTCTATATCATCCTGGCTCTTTGTTTCCTGCAATGTTAATGATGATGATGCTAATGCAAGTGGATGCAGGCGTGGCGAGATACATACGCCAGGAAATAAAGTACATTATATGAGGACATACTTTCTGTTCACAATAGTATCACATGATAATCAAAGTGATGTGTGCGCTGTAGGTGCGGAGATATGTGTTGTTAACCTACCACTGAGTTCATGAAACGGAGCTGAATGTCATTGCCTTAGCAAGTGAAAGATTTTGCATTAAAGGTGCTCTAAAGCGATGTGACGCATTTTTTAGGCTACAACATTTTTGTCACATACAGCACACATCTCCTCACTATCTGCTAGCTGTCTGTCCACTGAACACACTGTAAAAAAAAACGTGGCCTCTGTAGACAGCCCATGCTCCACAAACGGCAACAAAAACAAATTGGCCATCCTGCACCACCAAACATAACAAAGAGTGTTCCAGCCAATAACCGACAAGAAGGATTTGGGGGTGGGGGTTGGGAGGTAAGTGCCATGGATGTATTAGTGTGTGGAAGGGAGGGGGAGGGGACAGGATGAGGAGGAGGGAGGGGCGAGCTTGTTTGACAATACTTTGAACGTCAACAAGAAGTAACGTCACCCAACATCGCTTAGAGCACCTTTAACATGGTTGATCATTAAGGGTATTTAGTTTTAGGGAATCCTATTGGGAGACCAAGATGCTCACACAGGAAGAGTTTTCATACAGTTGAGTAATAATGTTCAGGTTTTCACACTTGAAGACAAGCAAATCTGATTGTTCAAATTGTTGCAAATTATATAAAAAGAGACCATTGTCAGTTTCCATATTCCATCAAACCACTGAAGGATTCTCCCTGAGACTTTAGTGCCCCCTCCTGCTCAAAGACTCAACACACTGTCCTCACATGTAAAACAGCACAGGTCTTTTTTCACCACTTGTTCTTCTTGCTCTTCAGACTGTACAGCTCAAAGGGAGACACCTAACAATCGTTTCCATTACTGATGAATCTGCAGTATTTTTCATAATTAACTGATTAATCATCCAGCAAATTTTAACATTTGAGAAGCTGGAATCAAATTTGGGGATTTCTTTACTAAATTGCCTAAACAATTAACTGATTATCAAAATGTATGCTAATTAATTTCACATTGATTCACTTATAATCATTGCGACGTTATTTCTACCCATGGGAGAATGATGTACATTAGACATTTTAACTTGTCATAGGAGGAAAAGCACCAGTGTTACTAAAAACATTAACGATGTTGTGTTCAAGTGTCCCAGGGAGCCAGCGTGCACATTACCAACACCCTGAACCTGAAGCAGCTGAATGGGATCCAGCCATCATTAACTTATTTACACCTGTGCTTTTCAGCACAATATCCAATTAAATTTGCCTTGACAGACATACAGAACCATTACATAAAATTCTCTCTATTAAAGTCTTCAGGCATCTGATATTTGACACTACTTCAAAACACCTTTCACTTTCATGCAAGCAATAATGATAAGCCAATGTGTGTTAGTGTTCAGATGCTGGATAATTCATCTTTTACTGAATGCCATTTATATTCTCCCTAGCAAATTCAATGAAACATATCCATCATCCGCACAAGGCTTTAAAATAAAATTTAGATTTCGTAACTCAATGCAATATTTATACAGACCAACGGTTTCAGAAAGCCGACTCTATTTTGTCCTCTCTACATTCAGACACACACACACACACACACACACACAAACGAGCAGCAGTGCAGGTTCCATGATCTTTAATAAAAGGCACATGTACAGCCATAGTGAGATGAGTGAGTCCACTGGCATAGAGACGAAGCATTAAAACACAGAAATACAGGAAGTAGAGGTCAGGAGGAGAGAGATCTATCTGCTTAACAGTAGAATCTACTTAAGTAACATCTTCTCATTCTCGTTCAAGTAAGACTAACACTAATATGTGGTAAGGTAAACCCCCACTCCCCCCCTCCCCCTTCCCAACCCTGCCACACACACACACACACACACCATCCTGCACTACCCAAAGTCTGATCTTCCAGAAAGGTTTTCCAGAAGGCCGTTAAGATCTGAGCGAATGCAGAAGCCCAGATCGCTCTGAGACTGCGCTCACAGTTTGGGCTGTCGACTCGTCCTCATGGACCCGTTGTCTCCAAAGTCATCCGTCAAGTGCAGTGTGCTGCACATGTCCCACTGTTGATGGAATCTTCCTTAAATTTTGCACAGAGACCCAAAATCCAACCAGTACTCTTATACTGGAAAAACAACCTGGCCCAGGTTTTCTGTATGTCGGTTTGTGGTAATTTCATAAAAGAAAACAAAAAAATGTTGATTTATAACTTCTTGCGTGAAGGCAGAAAATTACATATCCAGTCGATTATAGCCTGACTGATTCTGGATATTTGGGGCTGATAACGATAAAAGGTATTTGGGAGTTCTAAAACAATCTCATAGTTATTTATTTTAACACATAACATAAACAAACAGTCTTGTTTCAGATGCCCTAGATTTGTTTTTTTTAAAAGGATTGTAACCATGATACACACTGAGCGGGACATTTTACAGTTGAAACATAATCGGTCAGTGCTCTCTGGTGAACAAACTTGGTTTGCAGTTTCTGTACTGCAATTTCTATGTCGGGCCCTTGGCAGCCGACATATACACTGACACTGATATAGCTGTGATAAGTTAACATCCACTAATATATTCCCTGGTGGATATGCATAGCTCTAGCTCTAACTACTACCTTAAAATCAAGAATGTTAGAAGTTATGCAGGACCAGTTGTTATTGTACTAAAGGGGTGCAAATTCCCAAATAAGTTTGCAAATAATCAAATTACCAAAAGGCAGCTGACACGCAGTGAACCTTTTAGGGCCCCCCGACGGTCTGTTGCTAATCCAGCCATGTCCTCAAGGATTGTACTGTTTAATAGGGACAGGATTCTCACTATTATGATCTGTTTACACACACACACACACTCACGCACGCATACTGGCAGCCAGTCACACGCTAAAACCCAAAAGAAAAAGAAAAAAGTTCACAGGTACTTAAATATTTAGGGTTAAGAGAAATAAAAAAACGGTATTAGTGTTGAAGGTTAAATATAACCACAGCTAGAGCAAGAAGTAGAAGAATGAACTAAAATATGCATGAAGCCAGGCCATCTCTCCTCTTGGTGAAAGGTAAAAGGGGGTCACTGATGGGAAATGCCATCTTTTGTCTGTTCTGGCAAAGCTTGAGACGCAAGAGGGACACTTTCGCCAAAACAGAAAGAAATCATAGACTAGACTCAGGCATAAAGTGTGTAGAGGGAAGGGACAAACACTCTCACTCTCTCTCTCTCACACACACACACACACACACACACACACACACACACACACACACGCACACACGCACACACACGTCCAAAGAACAGCTTAGTAGAGTCAATCACTCTATTTTCACATTATCACGTCTTTGTGACATTTCATCATAAAAGCAGAGTATGGGGCACACTCGAGGGTCACCTAACTCTCTTTCTCTCTCAGTCTCACACACACACACACACACACACACACACACACACACACACACACACACACACATACACACACACACACACACACACACACACAGACACACATGCAACAAATGCACCCAAAAATCCTGCTATGTTTGGTGTGTGTGCCAGCTTTGGCTGCAGGTGTCAGGGGTGACGGGTCAGACACAACCTAACCTCAGAGAGCCTCCACAGGTACCGTACACACCAACCATCCCAGAACCTCTTCCTCACCCAAACACCCTCGCCTGTGCCTTCGCATGTTTCACTCCACCCCTCCATCCTATGGCAACGCCCACCCATCTCCATAGCAACTCACAGCTCCCCAAACCAAGGGGTCTCACTATCTTGTAAAAGGAGGTAAGTGTAATTAGTGGTGTGTGTGTGTATGTATGTGTGTACGTGTGGAGGCGTGTGTACCCTGCGTGAATGTGTGTGAGAGCATGTGTGTGTGTGTGTGTGTGTGTGTGTTAAGAGGTATCAGTGGTTCAGTGGTGTCTTTCTTTAATCTTCATCACTCCTCTCTCTCTCAGCCCCTCGCCCTCCATCACCATTCTTCTTCTTCTTCTTCTTCCTCCTCCTCCTCCTCCTCCTCCTCCTCCTCCTCCTCCTCCTCCTCCTTCCTCACTCTTTATTTTTGGACTTGGAAGATGAACAGGCGCAGGTTGATGTTTTTGGCGGCCAGCAGTTTGTTGCACTCCACCGAATCGGAGATGGGGAGAGGGACGTATTCAGTCTCGTTGGCGTCGTTGCAGAAGGAGTGGTGGTTGATGACCGGCTTGATCCGCACGTCGTCATACGGCCCCTTCAGCAGCAGAAAGGAGCACTCCAGGGCAGAGTTCACCTGCACAAACAAATCCATGTGTTGCTATATTGGCCCCAACATCTGCTGACTAAGGATGCAACAAATATGATACTAATCTGCTTCTTTTTTAAATCAACATTTTTTGATAAGAATCCTGTCAATTTGTGGGGGGGAAAAACTTGTCAGTGCTCGCTGTTGGACAAACTTCCTCCCAACATACACTATTTCTGTCCTGACATTTCTTGTCACTTATCAGTCGACGTATACGCCGATATTGCTACAACTGTGATAAGCTAAATATGGCCCATGATTTGGGCCGTGCGTATGTATTTGTCATGCTCCACTGCAAAATTACATTTGACATGAATAAGGGAACGACAGCAAAGATAACACACAAACATTAGAGCAAGAAAGGCAAACTTCAGTGTTTTACGCAACTACACCAAAGCGGACGTGTCAAAGTCATGGTCTGGTTGCTTTGACGCAATTCATATTGAGAAATAAGCAACTTTGATGAAAGCTCCTAATCTTTTTTAGCCAAGCGGTGATGATCACTCTTAACGTCGTTGGCATCATCGGCCCTGAAAACATGCAGACCCTAAAGAACTTTAAAAATAAACACGGGCAGACAGAGGAGTGTGTGTACCTTGCTTTTGAGGATGAGCTGGAAGGAGAGGGTGCGCTTGCAGGACAGGTTGGGGTTGCGTTCAGAGTCGTTAACACGGGCCTTCAGCACCCACGTCTGGTTGAGAACAGTGAAGCGCGGTGTTTCATAGTACAGACGAGTGATGAAGTCATCAGTGCGGTACGGCCTGAACTGCACTTCTGGATGAACAAATAAGTGGAAGACAAGATTTAAAACATAGATACAGAAAGTCTGTCTGTCTGTCTGTCTGTCTGCCTGCCTTTGTCTTTATGTATTTTTTGCATGTACCTGTAAACCCAATCTTTTCGTAGCAGAGCAGGCTGAAGATGCTGTTATAGAGCTGCATGTCTCTGCGGTGGTTCTGGTCCATCTCTCCCAGTATTCCCATCAGCTCTGTACCAGTCTTAGTGGGATGGGAGCACTCGCTCTCATGTGCTGGCAGCTCGTGGAACGGACCTTGCCAAGGGCAGCCAATCCTCTTGTACTTACACTGTGTCACCCTGGCAACATAATGGTGAGAGTCATGGCTTTATAAAAAAATAAGATCCTTTACAGATGTGCGTTGTGATGAATACATGTACTTTCCTGCAGTGAGTGGAAGGTACTAATAATATCAAAAGGTGCTAATTAACCTAGGTTGTGAATTGAGGCTAATTCATACTGTACTAATGATACGTTTGTGCCGAGAGCCAACCTCAAGGAAAGAAAGACTTGGATTTATATCAATTACATCCTGGATTGAAGTGCTTTTCAATGAATACCTGTTACTTTCTTAACAGCAGAAGTGAAAGGTACTAGTTAGCCTCTGTAGTGAACCGCGGACAATTAAAACCACACTGACGTAATTCTCTTTATGTTAACTGCAAAGTTTTGCCTTACACATATAACCAAGTCGCTGGAAGGGGTTCAGTAGTTTGGATTCACTACTTTGACAGAGTACTTAAAAATAAATGAAAACACTGATTGTAATGACTGAGTTTGATATTCAAATGGGTAGATTTCCTTAAAAAAATAATCCCTGAGAAGAACAACATCATCTTTATGTGAGAAGCAGTCAGGTCCTCACAGGAGACCAGCACATTCTTCTGTCTGACCTGACCAAAAACCTGGTGACTGCCTTGGCCGCTGTCATGGTAACATTAGCGCAGGCACAGCTGTCCTAAGCAGGGTCACCTGTTGCTATAGCAACAACCCCAAAAGATTTCATGCATGCAAATTCTACCGGCCTGAGCGTCCCACAAAACAACAACAAGTCTGTAATCAGCTGGTTTCCTCTTTAGATGTAGCTGGTCACATGCTCCCCCATCTTCCTCAAACTAAACATGTTACTAAACACACACACACGTCTATGTATATGTACTGGTGATTTAGTCATTGTGTGTGTTAGGTATGTGCACAGCTTTCATTTTCATGTTTCTCTTTCCATTCTCTGTAATCTGAAAGAGCCTGAACTCGCTTGAAGAAAGCGTTTGTAGCGGTTTAATTTGAACATTTGTGTTGACTACAAGTATGTGAGATTTCTTAGCTAGGAAAAAAGGTGTTTTTGTGTATGTGCGAGTGTGAGTGTGCGTGAGTGTGAAGGTGAGAGTGTGTGTGTGGTGTACAAACCTGTCTTGACACTCCTCTTTCTGGTGTCTCTCTAAGCTGGAGCGGGGGAACTGTTTTAGGCAGAAGGTACATTCTGTCGGCAGCTCACTGACAGCCTTCTCCACTGCAAGGTTCCTGCAGCACAAGTTCTTGCTGATCTCACACCTACACAAACACAGAAAAGCACACATCATAGCTCAGTGCAGTAGGATATATAATATGTTTGGTATGTAAGGAATGTTCAAACAAGTTCTTGACACAACCATGAATAGCTAGTTATGTTTTACTTTTCTCAATCGTTGGTTTCAAGTTATTTTTCCAGTGCCCATGCATCAGTGATAAATGCTAGTAATTTGGTAAAGCTATGTTGTAAATAACAATACATTTTGATTCTGAGAACTTTATTAACTTACCGTTTGAAATCATTCTCATCTTGCCTTAGCTCATCGGATTTGTGTTTTTTGATGCTCTATTAGCTACCATCAAATCTGAATACAGATTTGGAGATTTTTGTACACACATGGATTATGAATACACACTTGCAGATTCCTGTACACATTCACAAATTGGTATTTCCATGTGCACTGGTCAGGAAATGCTCATGTCTACAGGGAGCTTGGTGTACCTGCAGTTGGGACACGTGGCCTGTTCCTCCTTGAGACGTGAATCAGCCAGGAGGTGGATAAAACAGCCTGCACACATCAGGTGTCCATTGGTACACTGTGGTGGGGGAAAAGTTGAGGCAACAGTCAAACAAAGTGTAGGGGTTAAGTGAAAAAAAATCATTACGTTGGATCCTAAGTGCAAGCTGGAAAGGACTAAGTTTGAAAATTAAAATGTAACTTCCTCGTTGGTTGTTATGACAAAAATGCGAACATAATTTGTTCCGTTTGTGGTTTATTTAAAGACTATTAATTGGGACTGCCTAAAATAGATATTTTGGGAAAATATTTAAGAAGAAACAGACTATTTTAGAATTGTATGTTATACTCAAATAGACACATAATTTGGGGGGGGGGGGGATATATGGATTAACAGGCTTAATGTTTTTGACTTGTGCTTCTCTTAATCAATACATTTTAAGATATGTATCAATGTTAAAGGGAGAATATTGTGTATGGACAGAATGTCAACTTGTGTTTACGCAGCATTGTTAATAAATGTTAAAAAACTGTTTAAAACATGTGCTGCATGAAAGGCATGTGAATGGTTAAGACTAACTGAACAACTATTAATGACCGATGTGTTCACTTGACATTGAAGAGAGCAGTCATTAAGGAGAATGTTGGGTTGGGTTGAAGGGAAGGGAAAAAGATTATTCAAATTTAGTTTTGGTTGAGTTCTGGGTGTTTGAGTTCTTATGTGGGGTTTGGGGATGTGGCTTTTGCTGGGGGGTTATCTGAGGAGAATTCACAATATAATGTTATAAACTTGAGCCAGCGCGGCTGGCAACTGGGCCTGGGTGTGTCTGGTCTCTCAGCCTCATGGCTCAGCTTGCAGCATATACACACTTGGGGCCTGTGTTGTATCTAGTATCACTAAAAATAAATGCTGCTGGTCATATTCAACAGGTTGACTCTGGGGGTCGGCGGTTGGGACACATGGAGAGTTTCTAGTATGAGGTCCAGCTGGTTTGCTGCAGTTTGACGGTAGGTTTAGGGTTATGAGGGGAAGGTTTGTGATTGACACCACGTTTACCTGGTATACAGACGCCTTGGGCAAGTCTAGGCACACGGTGCAGCACAGCACTGAGTACAGTCTCTCCTCCAGCTTTCCTGACTCTCCCTCGGGCAATCTCGCCCTCTTCTTGGGTGGCTCGTCTGGGTCAGGCTCGGGCCCTTCTCGTCGTATCCCGATCTCCTCCTGCATGGCTGCGACCCCCGCGACAGCCTCCACCGCTGCCCCCACGGCCCCGACCCCCATACCGGCTGAGGAGGAGCCAGGGGCGGCCACAACGCCCCCGTCTCTCTCTTCCAGTGAAGACATGGCGATGTCTAGAAATTTCTGAGATGTACCTGCCGCGACCAGACTGAGCCCGAAATATTAGCAGGTTAGCTCAGGGCTAGCTTACAACCTGTCAAGCTAACGGTCAGCTGACAGATAACGTTAGCTAACGTTAGCTAGGCTAACGCTACGGCAGCAGGCTGTCAGAAAGGAATGCAGGCTAACTTATTATTGTTATTAATGCCCCCCTCCACTTAACGTTACGCACTTGAAATTTAACAAGCCAATGATTGTGTAATAACGAGATCATGTGCAAAGCGTTGACTAGTTTTGTTGACTTACAGTGAGGCTAGCAGACTATGCGGCTAGCTACGTTGACACAAACACAGCAGTCCTCTCCCCTTGCAGAACAAAAACAACTCTGGCGTCTCTCAGCTGTTGTTGTACACTCGACGCCGTTATTCGCAATGACAGCAGCTTACAACGATGTAGCTACACCAGCGGCCCAGCTCGGCTGCTCATCTAACGTCCCTGCTTCGGTACCGGCTGACTGTCCACGGGACCCACGGGACCTGTCGGTGATTAAAGCTGCGGCTAGAGACAGTTCTGCTGGGACTGACTCGTCTCTCTGGCTACACAGCCATCTTTGTTTTTTTTTTCCTGTCCGTCTCCCCCGACTTCACCCTGCACAGCCTTTACGACTCCGGGTCAAATTCGTTATTACTCAGGCAGGTTCTCGATCGTGGCTAATACTAGAAGAACCGTATTTAAAAGTAAATATTTTGTCTGTATCTGCAACGGCCTCTATGTGCCAGTGACTACAGTACAGCCGTGGATTGGCTGACAGCGGAATGTTTATTGTGGCAGATGACTTGGGGTATTTAAAGAGTTTTTAAAAGCGCATGCGTAGTGAGCGCCTGCGGGTCAGTGTATGGCAGGACTTGAAATGTGACCAAAACCTGATATGCGACAAATGTAGGCCACTCCAACAGAGGATGCATCCTATATGCAATGTAATGGACTACATCTACATATTATAACACATTGGTAACACCGTCCCTAAACTTCATTACAATGCATACTTATTTTGCATTTTTACATTGCCCTATTGTCTTACTGTTTACAATCCTCATAGCTGTTTGTTGTGTGTGTGTGTGTGTGTGTGTGTGTGTGTGTGTGTGTGTGTGTGTTGGGGTGTATATATACACTTTTTTATATACAAACATATGTGTACATAGTAGTCAAATGTTTATGTGTACCTTGTTCACCTTTGTTGTCCTTATTTTTAGCCATATATCTATGTGTATGTACAACTTTGAGAGCAACAAAAAGACAGAGTCAAATTCCTTGTGTGTGTTTACACTTATTTGGGCTCACAAGCTGGTTCTGATTCTGATAACAAAAACACCTTTCTGCTGCCATGTTTATGGCCCTGTGGCAGCAATCTATCAAAGTGGTTCAACTGGTTGTGCCCCTGTGTCTGTGTTTCAAAGAATGCATACATAATTCAGCCAGAAAAAAAAAAAACAGGGTGACTGAAGTAAGCCTAAACTAACCTTGGCCACTGATACGAGGTCAGAAGCATTTATACCCTTATTTACCCCTTCAGCGCCCCAGATATGTGGCTTAGCAGCCTCATTGGCTAGGAGGGGTGCATTTGTGTACAGGATAGGGGGCTATGTGTAAGTCATTTAGGTTAGGTGGGGCAGGATGTGTCAGCTGTGTGCAATCCCATTGGACAGACAGATATGCCTTATTTGGTCTGTGTGGAATGGCAGTGGAGCCATACCTTTTCAGCCATGCACACCAGTTTAGCCACACACTGTGTCCTAAATGCTGGGCAGTTCCCATTATTATCCACTGGATATTATCACACATAAAATCACACAATTTGTTTAAATATTACCACAGATTGCTAATTCTCTGGCTGTTGATTATCACATGGTTACAGTGCCAGAATTATTCATTTAAATCAGCCGTAGTTTGTTGCCAACCCAACCCAGTACAAAATATGTACAATAAACACATTGTCAGAAATATGGTGTTCAAGAGTTTAGTAAATATGGCAAACTTTTACCTGGACTAAAATGAAAAAGTTCTTGGTACAGATATGTTTAGTTTATGAACGTATAGTAAATAAATGTTGCTAGATAAACGATCCTAGCACAGATTTCTAGGGGAATAAAAGGAGGATGGATTAGTGGCGTCACACAAGCAATCAAAAATAGCTACCACTAGCAATGGCAGACACGATAACATATCATATTCTCAAAGTTAAACATGGCTTGCAGAAAAAAATATATAACTAAAACAAAAAAAACACTTCAGAAATGTACTAAAAAGTATTTTCATTAATACATCACAACATTAGAAACCATGGCAAACTGCAAATCTGTTTAAATCCAAATTGAGTCCCACTTGATCACCTCTATTCCATTAACTTCAACATAGTGCTAAACTACTTCCCCTCTTCATACCCTGGTCATTACACAACACCTCATCATCAATTTGTGATTGCAGGATACATGGATTACACGCATTTATGAGATTTTTCCAGCCTTGTCAGTCAGACCCTATTCACTCCCAAAGAGAGTAAATCACATCATCTGCAGGTCATTCAAGGATTCAGCTGCCAGGAAATCAGTGGTATTGTCCGGAACAATGAAAGCGATGACCCTGATCTAATCACACAGTGAAACAGGAGATTGACATTGAGGTCAAGACTGCGTGGGTGGCTGGGTGGCGGTGGTGTAAGCGTTCGGCTTGTCATAGTTTTCAGATGGGTGATTTTGGGGCGGTGGCTGTGGTAGAGTTGCGCAGGGGAGAGGTGCGGTTCTGCTGATGGAGAGAGTGAGAAGATGAAGAAGCTGCTGCTGGGTCCGATGATGGGTCGTGGTCCGTTAAGTGACCCGCTGTGGTTCGTCGTGCTGTATTGGTGGGAGTTGGTGAATATGTAGGTGATTGCTGTTGGCTGTTCTCCGTCTTAATCTGGGATGGAAACTCAGATTGGGCTGGGGGTGCACCAAACTGACTGAGTTCAACACTCGGGCTGGCTGGGCTGCCAGGATCACAGTCTCCGGGACCTGGATCCTGCATTTCTGGCATGCTGGGTGAACTGGAGCCTGAAGAGATGCCCTCTGGTTTCTGTTGACCAGGTGAGGCCACTGAAGGTGTGAGCACTTGGAGCTGTGGAGATATGGTGTGAACTGTACTTGTCTCTTTTAATTGTTGCCGTAGTGGTTTGTTCTCATCTTGTCCTCCTCCTGTGTTCATCTCAGTTTGTCTCTCATCACGTCTGTTGAACTCTTTATGTGTGACCTCTCCCTCAATGTTGGTGTGCCCTGGTGTTGTGTCTGTCGTTGTTTCGGCTGTATTGTTCTGAGCTAGTCTCTGGACTTGTCTGGACTTATCTGGTTCTGCTCCAGTATCTGCGGTGTCCCTCTGAGTCTTGTCTGTGAGCGCCCTCTGCCTGCAAATTGAAGCCATAGCCTTCACCCAGGGATGGAGCAAGGTCTGCTCTGCTGTCAGCCTCACCGTGGGATCTGGCTGAAGCAGAGCTCTGACAAGGCCTCTGGCTTCTGCACACAAGCACACACAATAATAAGAAAAATACAGTTTTTTGTGTCATTTTTTGAGGCATTTGGCTTTATTTTTCTGTACTTCTCACCTTCTGAGATTGGGTCCCAGTAGGGGGACAGGAAGTGGAGTTGTCCCTGTTTTATTAGCTGGAACAGTTCTTCCTGGTCCCGATCCCGACTGCGAAATGGGGGAAATCCACTCAGCAGGATGTACAGAATAACACCCAGAGCCCATACATCCACTGCAACTCCATAACCTGCTGGGTCAAACCACAGTTAAATTTGGAAAGTAGTTCTCAAATTCAGATTACATATTGATAAAAATAAGTTTTTAGGAAGAGTTTAAAATAAGAAACACCCTTATTTAGTGATAAAACACAGATTTAAAAGTAAGAAGCATTCCTTTTTTTTTTGTAAAGCAGTGATATACTGTATGCTGCAAACAATACTAACCTGTCTCATAGAGAATCTCTGGGGCTACATACGTGGGTGTGCCACATATGGTGAAGACTGGTTCAGTCACAACCATGGCAAGACCAAAGTCACCGAGCTTCAGCCTACAGATGCCAGCAGCAACATGCTCTATCTGAGAGATAATAAGAAAACCAAGACACAGACAGAAACTGAGTCAGGCTCGGAGGCGTTGAGACTATTTTAAAATTCAAATGTCTCCAGGGGCACCCTGCTTGCCATAGAAAAACTTGTGTTACTGACACGTTCCTGCATTTTTGTTTTTTGCAAAATATCATCCTTAGTTATATATCATGAGATATGAATTGTAACTCCAGATTAAGTGCAATATCATCAATTGTACTGGTATGACAAACTCATAATGTGGCAGTTTGACAGGCCAGCCAAAGTTTTAAAACACGGTCCAGACAGAAGATGCATAAAAGTTGGCTGACTTGTTGCCTTTAATTACACTATAACCAAAGTAACAATAAAGAATACATCATTTATTGTGGTTATTTGCTGTTCTAATAGAAAACAATATGGATAGTCTTACTTTAAGGTCCATTTTGGATATAGAATTTTATGAGACAAAGAAAAAAAATCATAATAAATCATTTTTGCTTGATTTGCTTGACTTGATTTGCACTATGTATAGAATGTATAATATATATATATATATATATATATATATATATATATATATATATATATATATATATATATATATATATATATATATTTGGCACCCCTCGTGGCAATATATAAAACAGGTTGTCTAAACATTTTCAAACAAAAAGTATGCCATCAGAATCAAGATGCAATAATCACATACAAATTCAAATGTAAATCTCACTGACACTCACCAGTAGGTTTTCTGGTTTGAGGTCTCGGTGGACAATACTTTTGCAGTGGATGTAGTTTAGAGCTTCACTCACGTCTGACACCATCAGTCCTGCCTCTGCCTCTGGAAACTTCCCCCTCTCGCTGACGGCCTCAAACAGATCCCCCCCGCTCACCAGCTCCATCACCAGGTAGGAGTGAGTGTGCGTGTGGTGGTGCGCAAACAGCCGCACTATGCGAGGATGACAGAGGCTACCCAGAAGGCTCAGCTCATTCTGCATCATGTGCTCTCGCCCAATCAGCTTGGAGCGTTCGACAATCTTCACCGCCAGGGTTTGTCCGGTGTCACGATCTCGGCACTCCCGCACTATTGCAAAGTTGCCGTCTCCGACCACGCGTCCAATTTCATAGCAACGCTCAATATCTGCCAGGGGGACATCGCTGCTGTCTGAGGGGAGGTCAAAGCTCGTCCTCTGCTGTATGTCCTTATGTACTCGACCCACATCTCGAAGTGGATTTGAAAGTAATTGGGCAACACTCTTCTCCTCATCTCTGCTGATTGGCTGAGGATGTGGAGGGTTGATGTTAACGTGCAATTGTCTCACTTCCGGTTCAGTACAGGAACTTCCTTTTTGCTTCCTCGACACGGGAGGAAGTGGGACCCTCCCTGACAGTAGATTGAGCCGTTCTGGACCCTGATGTTTAACTCTCCTTGCTAAGCAGTCTTCACACAGTGCAGAGGAGGTTATGTCTGCTTCTCTAAGACCTTCCTCGTGTTTAAATGGACCAATGACAGACAGCTGTCGCTCTCTGACCCCACCTCTCACGCGCAGTCTCTGCAGGTGGTTGGGCGGATGAGCAGGTTTTCTGCATGAATTCTTTTTATGACACTTCTGAACTTCTGAGTCATAATTTTCAGGCTGGAGTGTGCCTACATGGTGAGGCAGCTGTGTACTTGGGTATGTATTTGTATGATTTTTGACATGCGTATTTGTGTCCTGATGTGTCTCTTGTTTAGTTTTTGCCTTGCTGCTGTCCGTCCCCTCACTGTATCCACTGTCAGTTTTAGCTGCTTTATCTGGCACTGGACGAAGTCTTTTCTCCCAGGCCCGTAGTGCGTCAGCCCGGTAATGGGAATGTTCTGGAAATAGCTCCTCTAGAGCTTCCTGCACACCGCTCAGCTCTGGACGAGCCTTCCCCAACGCCAGGAAGGCAACCTCGCCTCGGAAGAAATCACATACACCTTTCACCTATGAAAAGAAACAGGCAAGTGGACCTGATCATACCACGACATAATTTCATAAGGCTCCTGTTTAGAATTAACTATTACATCCAGCCCAAAAAAAATATATTTTTTTTAACCTTTAAGATTTCCCCCAGTCTTTCAGTTTACTGTAATTATTTAATTAAAACATGTCTCGTTCTATGTATTATAAAAGAAAGTCGACCTGGCGCACACAGAGTTTCAAAAAAGGTCAACAATTGATTGTTTAATGCGAGAGGGTGGTGGAGAAAGCTGTTGTTCTCCAGGAATACAATGTCAAGCAGCATTACTCATCGAGGGCTGTATGACAGCCAAAAGAGGAAGAGATGAGTTGCTTAGCCTCAGAGTGCAGATATAGTTGAAATTTATTGTAATATTGAGTATTTTCTCCCCGCAAGTGGTGCTCCATGGAGAGAACAACTTTCGCCTGCGACCCCAAGGTCATTTCATTTTCAACCATCGTTTAAGAGCTTTGTAGCATCATTGCATGCAATTTGTAAACATGAACATTTCTAAATTCTCACTGGGATAGTGTCCACATATCCCTTTATTTCAGCCGCCTGTGCTGTCCTTTTAATTCATTTGACCCGCTTAATAGATGATCAACTGAGGATCAGTGCATTAGGTGTGATAAGTCCAAAACTGGATTACCAACTGGAACAAAGACGGACAATGCCCTGGGGCCCCATAACTTCAGGGGTCTCGAAAGCTCCAGGTCTACCGTGTGTCAACTTGTTTGAGATATTTAATTGAACATTGGTATGGAGCAACTGACATGAAAAGGGTCTTAAAGTGTGTCCTGATGTATTACCTAATATTGAGGCCTTGTCATGAAAAATCTAGTTTCAAATCCTTCATTATTTGGGATTTTGTGCTTAAATGTGTCATATTCCTAGTACCCTACAGCAAACCTGGGTGCAAGGTACGTATTGCAGAGAATGTGGGAAGAATGTGAAAATAGTTAATACATCCATTAGTGTATTTTTGCCTCAGGGTTTATGTGACCGTGGTTGAGCCTCACCTCTCGTGCGTGGGTCGTGTAGAGACGTGTGACTCTGGCTCTGTGCCAGCGAGGAAACCCCAACGCCTCAGAGATATCTAATAGCAGTTGCTCGAAGGACACCACACCTCTACGGTTCAAAAGCACTGTTACCTTGAAAACAGAGACAAAAATTATAGTTCAGTTATGAAATCCTGTCCCATGTACCAAGGCTCAGTCCTTGCCGCAGCGGCCCAGGATTTGATTTCAACCTGCAGCCCTTCGATGCATGTCTTTCCCCTCTCTCTCCCCCCCCCCCTTTCCAGTCTACAACTGTCCCATGGTTAAAAAAAAAAAATGACTAGATGTGTTATTGGCTGATCATGAGAACAACATTTAGGTTGCCAGGTTGTTTAAAGTCCCTTTGCGTGGTTTAGGGTCCTTTGTCAATTTTAGTTGATCAGGAAATGGAATTGTACCTTATTTTAAAGTGAAAGTGGTAAATATTGAGTTCACCTTGCGAAGTGTACTTTGACCACAGGGGTGGATGATGGTGACCAGATGGGGCCTCTCTGCGCTCTCTTCTGCATGGCGGGTGTGGAAGAGAGGAAGGAGAGGAGGAGGAGGAAGAGGAGGAGGAGGGAAGTGGGACCTGTGGACCTGTCTCGTAGGGTGGGGGTGAATGGGCCATGGCTGGGGTGCCCCTCCAGCACGCTTCAACAAGGGGACCGGAGGAGCTGAAGCAGGGAGAAAGGACAGAACAAAGACAGAAAAGCGAGAGTTGGATTATTGAAAGTGTACTCAATAACACTGATGTCATCACATTGTTTCTTTGAGACTTGTATACAAAGGAAAACTCATAAGTAACACAACACCCGTTTCTCATCCTGTGTTAGTGTGCACGCGTGTGTGTGCACGCGTGTGTGAAAACAAATCCGGCTGATCAGATTTGAGTGTTTTCCATCACATGGAGTGCAAAGGCCATTTGAGATTCTTCAAGCACCTTGCTCCACCGACTGAATTATTTAGGCTACCTTAAGTCATGCAAACCCACACATAAACACACAGACAAACACACACACACACACACACACACACACACACACACACACACACACTTGAGAAAAGCTTGCTTGACCTGGTTAGAGCTCAGCTGAATCTGCATGATTAATGAAGCATTAGAGAAACACAGCATCTTTGACGTTTCACTTTCTGGCACTGATGGAGAAAGAGAGATGTTATCCAGTCGGCAGGGGGGGGGGGGGGGGGGTTCCAAGATGAAAAGAACACACAGAAACACAAGCCTCTATACCTCTATCATGACCAGTGCCCCCCTTTTAACAAGACACCATTGCCTCCCTGAGAGTGAGCAGCAGCACCACACACACACACACACACACACACACACACACACACACACACACACACGCACACACACACACACACACTAGATCTTCACAGTGGGCATAGAAAAGCGTCATGTCATTAAGCTTAAACAACTCATAAAGAGCCAGCTGTGGCCGGTCAAGAAAGAGAGAATGAGCCTTTTTGGGGGGGTTCTGGGACCTCGGAGGGTCTTTGTGTGTGTGTGTGTGCGTGTGTGTGTGTGTGTGTGTGTGTGTGTGTGTGTGTGTGTGTGTGTGTGTGTGTGTGTGGTGGGGAATAGACAATTTCAAGACCCGTCTTCTTCTTCTTTACTTTTCTTCTTCTTATAGGCCTACTAATAATAACACATCATACATCACAATATTTTACATATTGCACAGCTAAAATGAGGCCCCAATCTTTAAAATACTTTAAAATGTTAGTCGTCAATGGCCTACCTAACGCAGCTTTAGCCATTTGAGTTTAAAGACAAGAGTATTATTTGTATTCAAGAGTCTTGACTGTAAGAGTCTTGACTTGTTTTTATTATTATTTTAACTAGGCTATAGCTAAGTAAAATCCATTCAATCCGGCCATCGACTCACCTGCTGTTCTCCATTTAGGGTTGCGCGCCGCTTCGCATCCATACCGGGCTCTCTGTGAGGGCGTCATGACTCTCCAAAACAACACATGAACTAAAACAACTCAGTGACATTCATTTGTTATTCAGTTCTGTTTCTCTATAAGTCGCTGCTGTCATATCCTCGGCTGTTAGCTTCTAGAAAAGGTAACAGGATGCGCTGTGAGATGACCGGACCTGGTCTAGCTACAGTGGTTACCATGGATACACGTCAAGTTGGACGGCTACCGGAAGCGGAGCGATTTTACCGACAAAATAAAATGTATTGACTGACTGAATAAAAACAAACAGGTGCTTGTCATCTACCACTAGAAACTAGAAACTGACCATTTTCTCTTATCAGTGTAGTATAATGTCTACTATACTGTATACTATACATTATTATCATGTTTACTAAACATGATAATGACAAGCCTGAAGGAGCACCCTGGTGGCATGGTTTCCCTTCCTGAGTCAAGACCCCGAGGGCTTGTGAGATACATTTGAAGGGGCTTGAGATCATCAACAGTAGAGGAAAAGAGAAAAACACATCTAGACATAGAATTTCTTGCAACAACTGAGGGGGGGTAACAAGTAGTCATTGCTTCATTTTAAGGGGTCACCAATGTTGGTAAATGTTGGTAAAAGTCCTATGCTGATGTGGCACCCTGGACCTTTTAGTAGGCTAGCCTATGTAGATTATATCAAGGATTAGTAGGCTCTTCTATTAGTTTGTGTTATTACCTTCATCATGTATTATATTATTAATTAAAACGCTTTGTGTCACGTGAAAGACAGTAGAAAACTGACTTGCCCAAGTGCAGGAGCTCTGGGGCGATATTCTTTTTTTTTGTCAGTAGGTGGCAGTAGTGGCTTCGCTATGTTAGTGACTGGTGCTGTTACGAGAAAGAAGTTAGCACAGTCTGAGCATGAGAGCAAACAACAGCAGAAAAGAAAGCCGATATTCATCCATGACGGCCCTTTTACTGTGTTTACAGGTGAGAAAAGTGCACAAACGCCCTAATATATTTATGTTACGTTTTTCTCTTTCTCTTTTGTGGTGCCATGTTTTCTTATGTTTAACGCTAGATAGTCAGTTATAGTCATTAAGAACTAAGTTAGAAAATAAGGCAGCTAACCAATGTTAACGCTAACTTAAAACGTTAGCTGAATGGCTTTACTGGTTAGTGACCTGACTTTATATTCTCTTGTAAGATGTAACGTTACAGACAAATGTTGTGTTCAGTGGCTGATATTAGCAGTCTTTTGTAATGGCTGCACATTTCATATTGCGTCTTGGTGAATCATTTAATTATATTACAGTTTAAGTTAACGTGATACTGTTTAAATGACTGAATTACTTGTGGTCTAGACCACTGGTCTTAGAAAGAGGTCAGACAGTATAGCAGAAAACAAGAAAGACGATATTTATCCAAGACTGTCCAATTACTGTGTTTACAGGTTCAAAAAAATCACTAACGTATAAAAGTAAAAAGGCCTAAATTACTTTAAAAAAGAATAAGCCTAACAAACCAACAATGTAGCCCTGATGCTGTGTATTTGTAGAAAGTAAACTCCTCAGATTGTTAAAACCTCCTAATTCATAGAAACAGTAAAGTTACCATAGTTTCGCTGATGGAATCCAATACTTTGCCACACACACACACACACACACACACACACACACACACACACACACACACACACACACACACACACACACACACACAGTGACCGGTGGATCTTTTAATACACTGCCCCCCCATGGCTCTATCTCCAAGGTTACTGTTAATATTGGATCAGGAAGCAACAACGTCTATTTTACGGGTCTTATCCTGAACTCACCCTGAGACCCAACGGTGTCTCTTTCTGATCTAATGTGTCTCAAAAACAAAAGTACACCTTTGGTGTATCTCAGCTGCCAGAGAGTAATTGCACCCATGCATGGTGATCTAGGAAAGTGGTTCCCTTGAAGAACTACCCAGCTAGATAAACAACCAATTTATCTTGTCATTACATCATAGTAGGTTTATATTTTGAGATTATTTGTAAAATACATGCAGTGGTATGATACAGGTTTGATTCTGACAACTTTCTGTACACCGAAGCAATTATAAAGAAGATTAAAGTGTCCTTGAATTAGGGTTGTGCAATTAATCAAAATGTAATCGTGATTATGATTTCGGCTCCCAATGATCACAAAAACAGAATAATCGAGAATAACAATTATTTAGCTCATTACGTTTTGCAAGTAAACTCTTATTTTCTCTTGTGTTCTGAATGAAAAAATAGTTTAAATAGGAAAAGTATTAAGGCAAAGTTCACAGTTGTATGTGTGTTTTTTTTTTACTGTTGATTTATTTAACTTTTTCCACTGTTTTTTAAGTTCAATAATTGCAACATCTTTCCAGAAGTCAACAAGTAATCGTGTTAAATTATCATGATTTCAATATTGACTGAAATAATCGTGATTATATTTTTTTCCCACAATTGAGCAGCCCTACCTTGAATAACTGTCTGTTTTTCCTCCCTTCCAATCCTCTGGCTCACCAGAGGATTGCAATCTAGGTCAAAGCCCATCTGCAGAGGTAACACAACACACACACACACACACACACACACACACACACACACACACACACACACACACACACACACACACACACACACACACACACCCTGGAATCCAATAACGTGTACATCACTTTAATGTCCAGCTGGTAAAGGTGGGGCTAATTCAATATCATTATTTAGCTCAGTCCATAATAATACATCATAATGTATTAGTTGATTTAAATGTTGTAACTAAGTTGTTCAGTAACTTAGTTAAGTAACTAAAGTTAACAAATGAGTGTAGTGCTGTAGTACAATATATCGCTTGCGAAAAAGAGATATAACAAATAATTCAATGGCTTGTTCTAAAAAAAACCTTATTGGACTTGTTAACATTTAAAGCTGCTGTTTTAATGGGTTGTTAGCCATTAACCATTAATAAAGCAATTAGTTACAGCTTATATACTGTTTGTTAAAGGTGCCTTATTAAAAAAAAAAGATAAATAAATAAATGCAAGTCCATTGCTCATTCTGCAATGTAAATCATGCAGAGTCTTGATGCTGTTCAGGCTTTTAGCCCCTCCATTCATGTAATTAACTTTCTATCTTGACACTCAAGCTCCATTTGGACAAGGGAGTTGAGGGAGAGGCTGCAGAATGAATGACTGAACTAATAAGTATGTGTTAGAGAAGGGAGTGACACGTCCAGATGTTTACTTAGTTTTTTTTATTCACACGGTCACAGATGCACGCCTGCAAGCCTTAAGAAAGCTGGAAGAAGTATCAACATTCCTCGGTTTATGGCACTCTTCTTTTAGCTGTTTGAGGAATTAACCCTGTTCAGCGTTTCAGCCCTACCAGCTGTTTGTCTGTGTCAGCTCAAGTATTTAGACACACACACACACAGACACTCACAGATGCCTGCTTTGCCTTTGTGAAGCAGGGAATTTCTTTCCTGAAACTGCTGGAAGAAAATCCAACTTGATGTTAGTTATGACCACAGTGGCATCCCTGAGCACTATATTATAGGATTGCATAGGATCAAACACACACATGGTAAAACTCACTTGCACAGCCACAGACAGCCTGTGAATGTACTTTAGGCCAGAAGTAAATGATTTCGACCTTTTACCTCCTCTCTCTCTTTCTCGCTCCTTGTCTATGCGTCTCTCTCACACCTGTTGTCAGACCCATGCATGCCAGAGATTTGTTCCGTCACACACACATGTGCCAGTTTAGACACACTAGTAGATAATAGAGGGGAGGCAACTGGGGGACAGGGGCAGTGGAACGGTGTGTCCCTGCTTTTTCAGAACAAATGTGTGTGTGTGTATGTGTGTGTGTGTGTGTGTGTGTGTGTGTGTGTGTGTGTGTTTGTGTGTGTGTGTGTTCATTATTACACAACTTCCAAAGATCATCAGACTATTTGCAGATAGGGGTATTTCATCAGAGACAAACAGATGGACAGACGATAAGTGGACATTTGTGCTTATCAATGCCGTGTTTGACCTCAACCCCAACCCCCTCTCAACAAAAGAAAATCTATCCTCCCCTCAGGCTCTGTTTACTCTGCCTTCTGTTCTCTTAAGCGTGGGTGTCTTTAGGTGGCCTGGTTGCTCTCCCTGATCCTCCCTCTCTTACTCCTTCTCAAATGTTACAAAATTCTAATGTTCTTTGTGGCCATAAATGAGTACAGTGTTGAGTACAGTCAGGGTCATGTTGTACAAGGCTTACAATGTAGGTGTAATCTTTCAGAATGTAAGAAAATGCTACATTCCTGTACACTATACTATGTTACACAACTACATTACTGCATAGAACACTGACAAATTGATGCAACCTAACCATTATAAATTACACCTAATTCAAAATTAAATATACTTAATTTACATGGTAGTCATTGTTGCAAAAACAAGTATCTGTAAAATAAGTAGCCAGTCTTTGTCTCCGTCCCCCCCCCTCCTCCTCAAATTATCCTCCTAAATTATCTCAACCTTTCACCTCTCTCTCTCTCTCTATCTCTCTCTCTCTCTCTCTCTCTCTCTCCCCCTCTTTCCTTTTCCCCTGCATCTCTCTCACACCTGTTTATGTTAAATGTCAGACCATGCACGCCAGAGATTTGTTTCGTCACACACGTGCCAGTTTAGACACACTAATAGATGAGAGAAGGGATGTAACTGGAGGACAGGGGCAGTAGAATGGTGTGTAACATTGTGTGATGTGATGTAACAACATTCACCATTTCTGCTTTTACAGAAGAAATGTGTGCGTGCGTTTGGGACGAGGCGTTAGTTTTAATGTGTGAAGAGACTATTTGCACATGGAGAGACAGACAGATGATAAGTGGACATTTGTGGTTATCAATGAATGCTGCTCTGTGTGTGTTTGTCCCCTCTAGTACAATATCACACTATGTGAGGACTGATTTTAATTTTAACCCTTGGGACTGGGGAAATGTTTGGCAACTAAAGAAGTGTTGGCCTGTCCTCACATCCTTAAAGTGCTCTTTGAGGGGCACTTTTGGGAAATAGGCTCATTTGCTTTCTTGCAAGTTTCTTGAGTTGCAAGTTTCTTGACTTAGATGGAGACCTCTCTCATATCAGTACACTAAATATGAAACTACAACCAGACAACACGCACTAAACATGCACAGATGACAATGCAAATGTCTTCATGTAAATGGAATAAAGTTGCATAAGGCTGACTTCCTGTTGCCAGTACGTGGCACTATGACTATGACTCGATATTGGAATGTAGATGTCTTCAGGACGGGCCTGTTATAGTGCATGACAAATTCGGAGCAGTGACCTCCAAAATGAGCACAAAAAGCTGATCTCCACAGGGTAAACTATTAAATGAAAATTAAAACCTGGGTTTAAATTTTAGTATGTCTTTATATTAATATTAATATGAATGATTATATAAGCAACAATCAAAGTTAAAATTGCACAAAAAGAAATCCTTAGTAATGGTTTATTAGTAAGTAAGTAAGTAAATAAGTAAGCTGACCAGGTGCATACAGGTCAACCCAAACTCTTGTCCAAACAGGTACGTCTTTATCAGAAACAGCAGACCGTGAGGGTGGAGGCAGAGCTTTCCATAGTTTAGGTGCTGAGGACTATTAAGATTAAGGTTTGATTAGATATGATTCAAAGTGGCCTGCCAATATAAGTTATCCCATTTAGATTAAAATGTTCCTAAGTGGGTTTTCCTTATAATGGATGAAGCTGGTGTTGTTATTGTCAACAAATCCCATGAAAAGACCAAAAGCAACAATGCATTAGCTTGTCTCCCTACCCTGTCTGGTGTTCAGCAGTTAGCCCAGTGGTTCTTGTGAAGAAGCAGATCTTTAAAAACAAGTCACAAATATAGTTTATACTTTCATTTTAAGTAAGGCTAAAAAAAAAAGTCATAATACAACTGGGCTTTGTAGTTATTAGCTAATGTTGCTCAAACAGGAGTAAAAAAAAAAGCATTTGTTATGGATTAATATTTGGTGCTCTAGTGAATATTTACTGCATCTGGATGGAGTTTGACTCAAACTAGATTACAGTGCCCATGTTCATTTAACTGTGTGGCTCACTGATGTGTTTTAAATAGTTGAGGTATATGGCACAGAGGAATAAGCTACGCATACAATATTTGTTCATCATCATGAATATCAATTCATTGTTGGTTTTTGTTGGGATAGAATATAGATTATCACCAGATTTGAGGTTATGGTAAGTCTTCAGGGAACTGATATAAGTGTGTGTGTGTGTGTGTGTGTGTGTGTGTGTGTGTGTGTGTGTGTGTGTGTGTGTGTGTGTGTGTGTGTGTGTGTGTGTGTGTGTGTGTGTGTGTGTGTGTGTGTGTGTGTGTGTGTGTGTGTGTGTGTGTGTGTGTGTGCGTGCGTGTAGTAAGCACTGTAGTAATGAACCAACCTTCCAACACCCGTATATTGACACTTGTTAACATGACTATAGCTCACTGCCATCGTGTGCAATTGGCTGTTCAGCTTGGAAACAAGTGAGGAAAACAAACAAACGACTGTGACAGGCACACCCAAGGCTCCTTATATTTTTCATCTCATCTGATCAGGTGGTGATGGCGCAGTGGATATGATACATGCAGGAGATCCGGGTTCGATTCCCACTGCGGTTCCCACTGTGGTTCCCACTGCGATACATCAACCAATGTGTCCCTGAGCAAGACACTTAACCCCTAGTTGCTCCAGAGGCGTGTGGCCTCTGACATATATAGCAATTGTAAGTCGCTTTTGGATAAAAGCGTCAGCTAAATGACATGTAATGTAATGTAATGATCAATGCAATACACATAGAGCTGTCAAAACGGGTCAAAGGTTAAGTTCGAATGTTCCTTCTAAAAACATACAGGTTCAAACTATTGGAATAACTATTTTTGCACATGTCCATAAAATGGAAAACGTAGCCTACAATGAGATATACATAACTACTTGTTCAGGCATTTTTATTCCAACATAACATAAAATAACGTTAATAAACTAATATCCTACACCGTGATATTTAATATAAAGACTCTCTGCGGCGTTATTATGGAACACACGCAACTTCTGGGCAAGACCCGCCCTTCAATAGCATTCACACACTACTATTGGCCAGGTGTCCATGCTTACGTAAGGTAACGTAGCCCAATTTGTTCAGGTCCTATATCCTGACCAATCGGCTATCCTAACCTTAACCACTCGAGGTCAATGCCTAACGCCAACCATGACGTTCTTCTAAAAACTTCCCCTCTGTAACTCAGGACTACAATAGCAGATCCAGTGTTTCCTGTTTCTGGATCCTTTGATCCATCTGTGAAGATTTGCACATATTCCTTATATTTAATTTCTTCACATTCATAAAATTCACTCACCAGAGTATCCGGTTTCCCTTATGTTGTTGAATGATGAATAGATTACGTACGTGGTACTTGGCAGTAGGGGGTGCATGATATATCGACTCAATATTGTTATCGCAATATCGCGTTGCGCAATATTATATCGGAAGTGTCGCGATAAGTATGCAATATTTTGTTTATTTTGTGGAGCGCTGCGTCCCGTCCATTGGCTTTGTGGCTTAGTTGTGTTCGATTTAGAGCCCGCTTGAAACGCTATAATGATCATCATTTCATTGGCCCGTTAGTGTCACTTGCACATGTTAGTGCACGGGTCCACTACGTGACAAACCCTGTGGAGCGTACCACATATGCATATTTCGTCAGAGTGACAGTGTAAGTGAGGAAATAGATAGAGACAACAAAACGGAACGAATCAGAGAAGCGAAAGAAAAGTTGTCCTGTTCTGTGTCCTGTTCTCTTTATTTATTTTATACTGTACAACCAGTACAACCTGTCCTGTTCTGTAGAAAGGGTTATTTATTTATTCATGTTGTACCAGTCCGATATGACAGTCAGTTGAAATAAACCTTGTGTTGTAAGAAAACTAGTTTCATTTGTTATGAATCTATTTTGATGCGTTTTCCCATCACTTTTGTAATTTTACATATGTTTAAAAATATCAACATTACATATTGATGTCGCAGTATTCATAATCGATATCGCAATATCACATTTTGTCAATATAGTGCAACCCTGCTTGGCAGTCGGCTGTAGTCTGCGCGGTGCGTTTCAGTGCTAATTTTTGGCCCAGACGAGGGCCGAGCCGAAGGCATTAAAGATGCTTGTTTTTGCAATAATGGCTACCTTGCAAATAAAGTATATTTCCATTTGAATTACATGTTGTTATAATGGTAAGTTTGCATCAATTTGTCAGTGTTCTATGTAATGTAGTTCTGTAACGTAGTAGTGTACAGGAATGTAGCATTACACCTACATTGTAAGCCTTGTACAACATGACCCTGACAACACTGTATTTATTTATTTATGAAAATGTGAATTTTGTAACATTTGAGAAGGAGTAAGAGAGGGAGGATCAGTGAGAGCAACAAGGCCACCTAAAGACACCCAATCTTAAGAGAATAGAAGGCAGAGTAAAGAGCGGGGGAGGAGGGGGAGCCCCCCCAATGTCAGAGAGAAGAAAAAAAAAAACAGCTTGAGACTACGAGTAGTCTGTCTTTGTTTCCATCCCCCTCCTCACCCCTCCCTCCTCCCGTGCGCTCCGTGCACAGCCTGATGACATCATGAACAGCCGGTATAAATCCAGCCAGTAGGATTGCTGCACAGCTTGTGGTGCTGACTACACTGTCTCCCTCTTCTCTCATTCTATCACTCCCTCCCTTTGCTGCTTCACATGCTCTCTCTCTCTCACACACATACACACACACACACAGTCTCTTGCAACCTTATTCCTCCACACTGCTGCAGACATGGCCGAGGCTTTCGTTGGCACATGGAACCTCAAGGAGAGCGAGAAATTTGATGACTACATGAAGGAGCTGGGTAAGTGTGTGTTTTGTGTGTACAGTAAATGTACATATATTATCCCACTGTATATTCGTTGATGTTTCATACTTTACATACCTCACATTTGCAATGCCTACTGTCTACATTTTAATATATTCACCGCAATACTTACTCCACATAACGGCATTTAATTAGCTCTGTACTTACTTGCACTCTGCGTAATGACAGTAGAAAAATTGAATCTTGAAAATGTATGCATGTGAATGTGTGCGCATGCGTGAGTCACAGGAGAGGACGCAGTGCTGCATGTGAGCACATGTGAAAATTGGGCAGAGTTTGAGGTGTGTTTGTGTTTAACCTGTTTAAGCAGCTGGTAAAGCGGTAAAAGGGAGACAAAAGAAGGGGTAAATAAGGGTGGAACCAAAATGGAGAATAGAAGAAAAACTGATAAAAGAGCAACAAGGGTGGAAAAAGAGAGAAAGAAAGAAAACGGGAGAATCAGAGGGGGAGGAAAAAGAGGAAGAGTGGTTGACCGCATGGCCTAAAGTGCTGGAAATGAGGGAGGGGCTTTCTTTTGGTGGAGCAAACCCCCACTTTGAGTCTGAATGGGAATTCTCACACTTGCTTAAAGTGGGTGACCTCTGCTGAAAGCCGTTCATTGTTTGAGGCCATGAAAGGAGTTGAATATTAAGATGGTCCCAATGCCGAGGAGCAAATGGGATGAGAATGTACAGAAAAAGTGGGCTTCAAATATCTCACCCACACTCGCACATAGTTTGTTGTGTGTGTGTGTGTGTGTGATGGGACAGGTGCTCAGACTTTTACAACCGTGAAGAATGACACTAAACTATTTGACTGTGTGTGTGTGTGTGTGTGTGTGTGTGTGTGTGTGTGTGTGTGTGTGTGTGTGTGTGTGTTAGAGAGAGAGATTCATGCCTACTGACCTCAGCCACAATTTATCGACCTATCTGCTCTTATTACCATAAAAACAGACCCGTCAACCTCTATCCCCAATCCTCTTGATCAATGAGGCGTATGCACACACACACACACACACACACACACACACACACACACACACACACAGACTTGTTGTATTGATTGTGGGAAAGTAGCTGTTTTAGCTTTAGGAGATGAACTGGATTGCCAGCCTGAAAAAGCTTTTCTCCTTTGGTAGACAAGGGAGTGAGTCGCTATTACCCAATGAAATTTAGCCTTTTGATCCCTCCCTCGTGCACGCACACACACGCACGAAAAGAAAGCGAATAATCATTTGCACACATACATAGACAGGCAGGTCAGTGGGGCCCTGCAGTGTTTGAAGAACATGCTGCAAGTTTGGACAGGAGTCAAACAGAGATTAGAGAGTGTCAGCTGAAGGAGACCCAAAGGACAAATGCACGGCTACTGCTTTTTACTTGACTTTTCATGTAGCGCCACCACAGGGTTGACATTTTTGACTCTTAATTGGTTGAGATTTATCGCCTCCTACAGCCGCTAGCGTGGCTGTAGGCTCTAAGTTGTATTTATTTTTTGTATGCATACTACTGTATGTCCTCCCCCAAAACATTACCTAACCCATGTGTCTTTGTCTTTAACAGGTGTGGGCTTTGCTACACGTGCGGTGGGAACCATGACCAAGCCCACCACTATCATCTTAGTGGATGGTGACAAGGTGACGGTGAAGACCCAGAGCTCCATAAAGAACACGGAGCTTAACTTCACGCTGGGAGAGGAGTTTGACGAGACCACCGCCGATGACCGGAAAGTTAAGGTGAGAGGTCAGGTTGCTCATAACAGGAGATCAGTGAGAATACCAACACTCAAGGGCAAAAACCTCAATTTATATTTTAACAAGGTTTATTTTTTTAATAAAGCGTCTTTAAGTAGTTCTCTATGAAACCCACTATATACCTAAAGCATGCTGAAGTATCCATAAATATATGAGAGTGATAATAATAGTCATGAGGAAGATTGATGGCGAAACAAACAACTGTGATTTGTCACAGTTGGAGGTTGTGATTCTTGTTTTGAAGGTCAGAGGTCAAGGGTACAAAATGGACGGGTCATAATTTGCAACCACTTAAGACAAAGCGACGTTACCTTATTCTAATTCAGAGGGTAGGGGGGAATTTACTGTGTTTCGGGGTACAGAGGAGTAGAGTTTGGCTTGTTTGAGATACGTCACAGACTGGAAACATCCTTATTTGTGGCTTGTTGCGAGTCAAATCATTTCTCAGCCTGATTCAAAACTCTTAAGGCACAAAACAGGCAGAGCAGATGCATAATACACTTTAAGAAGACATTTTGCTAGTATTAAAGCATCAAAAGTAAAAGCACTTACCCCTGTGAATGTTAAAATATTACGTAAGATTGGCTCATTCATACTCATGCTTTAAAGTGACACTGTGTATGTTTTGAGAGAAGAAATAACATTCTTCCTTTTTACAAATAAAAACCTACATTTACAAGTGATAAAACACACCTATGATCGATTTTTAATAAAGCTTATGGTGGCTTAGCTAACATTTGCAAACTTGCCGTGGGCTATAACTGACAGTCCTGAGTCAGTTTGGCTGACATCACGACTCTTCTCTACTTGTGCTATTTTTTTACGTGTTAGCATTAGTTACATTCATTAGCGAAATAAGTAGCATTTTTCTGTTGTAGCTGGTCGAGGCAGAGCTAATTTAACTACTTTAGTGTATGGTAGTTTGATCTGATAGGTTGACATTCCAGCAGTGTATACATGGCTGCCTCCTTTTGTTCAATCTTGAATAAAGTATCAAATTAATCTCAAATGATGTCACTCCTCTTTTGTGACAAATGGTCTCCTCATCACTTCACTTCTAATCCTTATTTTATTACATAATCTGTAACATGCATGTTTAATAAGATCGTATGTTTGGCGTGTGAAATCTTATACTGTGTCTCACTTTGGATGCTTCCGTTAGTAAACTTACATGCAGTACACTATGTAATCACTTGTGTAGTGCATACATTTCAACAGGGTAGTATTGTCTCAAATAGCCCGCTGCCATCATGCACTCACCAGAAATGACTCTTCTTCTTTGTAATAGTAAATAGCAACCAGGCAGAGCATTACCACCCCCGATAAAATATATACCGGCTTGTTTTCCCACTACCCGACTACAGTATAGTGGTACTATAAATGACATTTGTGTAGTTTTGTGTTCGCTGTTTCAATCGCAACAGCTGCAGCTTCCTCATCCGACATTTTCCCAAGTTAGATAAATGCTGGTGGGCCAAAGATGGCGACCGTTGAGCGTGAGTAGTGCCCGGCGTTCCACTCTCAAACCCTTTGACCGTTATGAGTGCACCATCCGGGCACTCGTAGTGCACTACATTTTGATATAAAGTGTGATGCACTATGCACTCAAAATAGCAAGTACAGAAGTGCGCGAATTGAGACACAGCATTAATCTGCAAGGTAGGCTAACTGTAGCTGTCAAATAAATGTAGTGATGTAAAAAGTACAGTATTTGCCACTGAAAGTAGTTTAGTAGCAGTATAAAGTAGCAAAGCAAGTACCTCAACATTGTACTTAAATACATGTTTAATGAACCAAACATTCATTCATGAGAAGAGTCATATGATCTTGAATATGTACACTAGGGTGTAATAAGCTCCTTCTGTTTGTCTCTCTGCTGGCTCCAGTCTATTGTAACTATCGAGGATGGGAAGTTGGTGCACGTACAGAAGTGGGACGGCAAAGAGACCAGTCTGGTCAGGGAAGTCAACGGCAACGCCCTCACACTGGTCAGTGCTCAGCTCACACAAAATGTGTACATTTAACAATATGTGTGTTCATTGTTTTTTTTGTTTTTTAACTGTCTTTCTCTCTCTTCATCACAGACACTTTCAATTGGAAATGTCGTTTGCAAACGTCACTACGTGAAGGCAGAGTAAAACACTGAAACCTCCCTCCAACATCTACTTGCATCAGCTAAAGCCTCGCACCCCCCAAACTCTCCTTAACACCACGTCAGCCCAAGCCAAGAAAACCCCTCGTATGGCACTGCAGACTACTACTGCAGATTCGCATCAATGTCCCATCATATTAACGTTACTGCTGACTGTGAGCTCCCTTTTCTCCCTGTACCTTTCTTTATATTGTGTGTTCCTCCTACTGTAAGACACACTAAATATAGTCCAATGATTGTTTGTTGTTTTCTTTTAAAATCCAGTTCTGCATTTCTTTTTTTTTTTTTTTTTTGAAAATGTGTTGTTTCATGGTGCCTATGTTAAACCTGGAAAAGTGTTTGAATTTAAAAGTTTGCCTATTGAGACCTGAAAAAAAATAAAATTGTGTACACTGTTGGACAAACTGATAAAACAATGAAAATGCTCCGGGATGTGTTCATTCTTGAGATGTTTAATGTTTGTACATAGTTGGTTAGTTCCAGGCACAGAAAAAGGTTCACTGACTAAAGACATTTATTCAACTGGGACTGAAATGAGCCAATATCCTTGAGGGAAATGTCACATTATTCTAATTTATTGTAGAATTTCAGGAATATCGTATCATGTAATCAAATGTCTGGGCAGCTGCGATCAGTAAATCATTATGTACAGTGTCATTCAGGGAGCTTCGGCCCAAGGGCGCAGTAGAAGTTAGTCACGGTCATAAATTCAGAGCTAAAGTGTTGAAAGTTTACTTTAATGCACTCCAGGCAAACGTTCAGTAGAGCAACACAATTGTACAAGTATTTATACAGAATGTGACCAGAGTTTCCTACACCGCTAGTTTTACAGATACTCAGGTAATTATAGCTCCTCAACAGCTCCGGCTCGTGTGTGTGTGTGTGTGTGTGTGTGTGTGTTGCCCTGGCTTAGTGGGGGGAACGTTTTGTTAAAGCTTGTACTAGGTGTGCAGATACTGTCATGTCCCGTACTTGTACGTTAGGTGCGCTTTCTAAATTCGGATCATTCGCTCCCACAGTAGATTGATGTCATGTGAGCGACAGCCTGCCAACTAGAGGCAGGGGGAAGGGGTGAAAGGGTGCAGGGCAACTAAAGTTACCCTGAACTGAAATGGTCAGAAGAAAGGACAAACCCAATGCAAAATAGAGATTGTGAGTATAGACCTCTTGTATCAAATATATACTGTAACTTTATCTGCATAGCTAAAAGTATTGGATACATGGTAAACAAAGGCAAGTGACAATGTGTTGAAGGTATAATTCTGTGTGGAAACATTTTATTCAAAATATGTGCAACAAGCTCACAATTCTGGTTGTGCAAGTTCAGAGTCGTACTAAATGTATATATTAAATATATCTTGTACATCTGTCAGGTGCAAACTAGCGAAGGAAGAACATAAGAAAAGGAAGAGGAGTCGTGAGACTGACTAATGAACAGGGGTCACTGCCAGTGGAGTTCTTGCCAAATTGCTACAGCTGGAAACATTCTAATTCTCCACAATACTACAAGTGGGAGCTTTGAGACAAGGTCAGAGCAGCACAAAAGAAACAAGATGGCAATTCCTTAACATCGCCTTATCCTGTCTTACATTGACAGTTGACAGGGGTTATCTTTTGAAAAGAAAAAAAAAAAAAGACATGATTCAAGATGTTTATTGTCATATGCACACAGTTTACACCAGGCAATGACATTCTTAAATTGCAAAGTTTCCGACACTCAAGTATAAAAACACAAAATATAAATATAAATATACACAATATACACACAAAATACTTAAAAATATACTTCCAAGATGCATGTGTAAAGTTTGCATTCAGCAGAAGCACTGAATGGCATAAGAGATAGAATATAGACATTGGAAAGTGCAATTATTCACAATATAGTGCAAATAGTGATTATAGTGCGAATATACTGAGTTGTCATGAGACCGAGTCATTCAACAGCCTGATGGCCTTGTGGAAAAAAACTGTTTTTAAGTCTGGATGTTCTGGCTTTCATGCTCCTATAGCGTCTGCCAGAGGGTAGCAGTGTGAACAGTGTATGCTGGGGGTGTGTAGTGTCTTTGGTGATGTTGTGTGCCCCCTTTGTGACCCGGGTTTTGTAAATGTCCTGAAGTGATGGGAAGGCTGTTCCACAGATGTATTGTGCAGTTTTAATCACACGTTGGAGAGCTTTCCTTTCCTGTACTGTGCAGTTTCCAAACCACACTGTGATGGAGTTGGTCAGGATGCTCTCCACTGTACATCTATAGAAGTTGCTAAGAAGTTTGGCGGGCAGACCAAATTTGCTCAGCTTTCTTAGGAAGTACAGCCGCTGCTGGGACTTCCTGGCAATGTGCTGGGTGTTGCGAGACCAGGAGATGTCCTCACTGATGTGGGTGCCGAGGAATTTAAAGGTTTTCACCCTCTCTACATCATTTCACAATCACAAGCTACTTTTTGCAACTTTTACCTATGGGTACGTGACCCAACCTGGAATTCAGTTTGTGTTAATCCTTCAGCTTGGCTCAGTCCTGGCCTGAGACACCCTACCTTACTTGAAAACATTAACCTTAAAAGACCCCAGGATGGACCGGACCAGTTTGTGTTTTGGTCCCCCTTGGACTTACTTTAACAGCAACATTATGAATTCATGGTCAAAGAACAAAGACATCAAGAGGCATTTTTTTTTTTTATCTTCACAAATAAAATTTAATGGAGTTAACAGTTGACATGCAGGAAGAGGGGTGTGTCTCCTGCAAGCAGTCCTCAGGAGGCAAGATACACAAACACACACCTCTTAAACACACACATCTACTGTATGTTCACAAAAACAGACAATAAGGGGCAGACATTCTCAGGATATCATCATAGCTTTAAGTTCCTGTCATGCATGCTTGTGCTGCATTACACATCCTGTTAGTCTTTACTACTTCCTATGTGTGTGTGTGTGTGTAGCTTTCTCTGTGTGGCTTATTTAAAGGTTTTTCATGTTAGATCCCCACAAGGTTACGGTCTTCGTGTCTGCTTAATTAAACTGCATAGATGTGAACAACATCTGGATTCCAAAAGGGATAGCCACTTGCTGTCATACTGGTTACACCTATTGCGGTACATATGTGTAAACTCCTCCCTCTGAGGGGGAGCAAGAGGTTACTTTTGTACAAGTGTGGCTTGTCACCTGATTTTTGTGACCTATTTTGATTCTTTAAACTTGACAGAAAGTCTTAGCATTCTTTCAACATGGAGAGACAGTAAGGAAAACGTAAATGAAGGTTTCTATAATGAGCTGTTGGTGGAGAGATTATTAAAAGATACACAGCTGGAAGTCTGTCAGTCCGTCTGTTGCTACCCACTTCCTCTTTTGCATCAGTCCGATAGCTGCAGTGTGTGACTGATGATGTATTTTGTGTGGCTGTCTCAGCTGTGTTTGTGTGATCTGTGTTTCTTGTGTTTCTTCTTCTTTTTGTCCTCTTTGTCGTGAGTGTGCTCGTGGCGCCTCCTCTTAGCTTTGCATTCGCCGCTGCTGCTGCTGCTGTCGCTCTCTGACTCCTTCCTATCCCTCTTCCTCTTCTTCTTCATTTTCTTCTCCTGGAGGATAAACATACAAGAAGAACATGTGTTTTGTGTGGCAATAAAATGAAGTGGAACAAAAATGACAACACAGAATTATGTAAGAAGCAGGCAGCAGTTTCAATACCTCAAAACCAAAATGACTAAACAACCGTCTGTATCAGCAAACCATACTGGAATCTTTCAAACAAGACTTTTGACAGTTCTAACGAAACCTTTCAGCATAAGCAACCACAGACATGCACTGCCATACAGAGATGTGTGGGTTGTTACAGTAGATGACTCACACCTTAGAGACACAAAATGAAAGGTGGAGGAGAGCTGGGGGGAAAAAAAAGGAAGTGATAGCCATTCGGGACATTTACTGTCACATATTTACCTTCTTTTTCTTCTTCTTTTTGTCTGAGTCTTGCTGTGGTAAAACAGCGGAGGTCTGCTGCTGCTGCTGCTGCTGCCGCTGCTCTTCCTCATCCTCTTCAGGCAAAAGAGCGTACTGCAAGCCCGGAGCAGAGAAACAGTCTTTTGTGAAGTGACCTGAAAAGAGTAACAACAATTTTATTAAAACTGCTGCACATATTTAAAAGGGATTTTAGGCAAATTTCCCAGCAGAAATTGTAGGAAACCAATGCAGTCTCTGTGTTTTCTAATGATACGACTGTTGTTTCGTTTGATGTTGTCGTACCCTTGCATCCACACTTTGAGCATGTTGTGTTGAGTACAGCCTCCAATGTGATCCTGTTGCCGGTGTGGTCTCTAAACTGCTTACGGCGCCTCGCATCCTGACTGCAATCACACACAGATGATAGAACACAGACCTGTCCATACACCCATGTGGAGACACATATATAACAAAATAAAAATGTAAGTACTTACTCTGCCATAACATTGTTTGGGTCCAAGTCCTGCCCTGTTCCCTGATTGACAGCTTTCATTGAGAAGGACAACTTCACCTTGTCATCCCGAATCTGAGAGACAGTGAACAGAGCTGCAGTCATCCTGCTCACTTCACTGACACATGGTGTGTGTGTGTGTGTGTGTGTGTGTGTGTGTGTGTGTGTGTGTGTGTGTGTGTGTGTGTGTGTGTGTGTGTGTGTATGCGTTTACCTCTCTCCCAATGACTTTAATCCACACCTGTTCCCCCATATCGACAACCTCTGAGGCATTCTCAATCCGTGTGGCTGACATCTCACTCACATGTACGAGGCCTGTACGTGCGAGGGAATAAGTGTAGATATCGATCAAAGAAATACATAAAATGCTAAGCAGAAATAGCTTTCAAATGAAAATGACATTGTGTTTTCTGATCATTAGAAATCTTTAAGACATACAAAACGCTGTTGTCAGAATAACTAGAATTTGTGCATTTTCACATTACATCCATTCTGAACTCCCAGTTCAAACCAGTTCAAACTTAAATAAAATATTTCAATCTTAAACTTTCTTATAAACATTTTAAAAAAAAAAGAAGAAAAAAAAGATTATTTTCTCAGAAGACATGGTTAGAAAGTTGAATTTATCCCAGTAAACTTTGCTTAGTTCGCCCTCCAGTGGTGGCAGGAGGTATTTTGTTTGACATGCAGGCCAAGGAAAATTGTGCCACAACAAATCATAATCAAAAAAGTAATTGTAAATACAGAGTATATGACATCCCACTTCATCAATCTGTTCCACTTCTTAACAACCCTGGCCAACCGCAAATCCCTCATGCACAACTTTTACTAGGAAGTCATAGAACTCAAACTGTGGGACTGTGCTAACATGTAAAAAATAAGTCAACATATTAAAAGCATGGGCTAGCATTGTATATACTGTATGTTATATGCTGTGGCATGCCCACAGATTGCAGGATGCTGGCTACCTTACTACCAGCAATCAGAGAAGGAATTCTGTGGAAAGCATCATGTAGGTGCCTTGCAGTTTCTTCTCCTAACTCTCGCTGAGACTGCCCTGTCAGACTGACACAGACACTATGCATGCACTAGACTCTGGGAAAGAGGGCTGCCTCTTGGTTGCTGCATTCTCTCCATTCTGCATTGCCTTTGGCTCTGGCCAAAGTCCCATCTCTGATGCAGTGGTTTTACCTGGCAGTGAATGCGGGTGTTGACTTGGCATATTTCTGCCACTGCATTGTCCTCCGTTTTATGTTTTCTTTATAATTGTCCATGTTACTGTGGCTTTAACGGTTTTCACCCAAGCTCTACAATATTTACCTAATGAGGTTTTCTTATTGTGTTGTGTCTCTGCTACCTATTCTGTATTTTGTGATGGCTTGTTTGCCTTCTTTTACAGCACTATTTCTTCAAATTATTTTGATTAATTTTACTCAATTTGCATTTGTGACTTTTTCCCCCCTCTGATCTTTGTACATGTTTGCAATAAGAGTCTGTAGAGATGAATTCATTTTTTGCCAACCTTCCTTCTTGTATCCTGGCAGTCTGACAAAGGCTCCGTAGGTCTGCAGAGAGACCACCTCTCCCTTGGAAATGCTGTGCATTGGTGGAAGACCATCCAGTCCAGCAGGCTCTTGTCCTTGGCCATCACTGTCAGACATTGTCCCACAGGTATCAATGAGCTGACCTAGAAGAGTGATAATGAAAACATATTTTAATCATTTGTACTACCATAAAAATAAAAAGAGGACCTTTTTTTTTCAAGATCGACATCTAGGGTTGATTTTCGTCCACAGGTAATCCTGTAGTTGAATCCAAAAATCAACACACATAACATCAGGGTCTACTTTAAATCTCTGTACAATTTACCCTTTTAACAGGATATACTATATAAACAACTTCAGTCTTTATAACAATATTTATTAAATATAGTGAAGACTATTCCAGTGCATCTGTCCAAATAGTCCCTTCCTTCCAATTTAATTCAACTAATAAACCTTAACCTCTTGGAATGCTGAATCATACCAGGAGGAATGATTCTGGTTTGTAATTCAAGCAGTGTAACAGGGACACTATATTTAGGCTAGTTATAAGTCTTCATAACTGTATACTGTGTAAATTGCTAAACAAACAAACAACACATTGCATTACATGGTTAGAAATAGTTTGAGTTTTATATTTTTAGCAGGGTGTAGCACAAAATTCTGGGCCCTATAGAAAGGCATTTTCTATGGGCCCCTCCCCGCATCCACAGCTATTCATGCTAGCATCTTTTTGGGTACTCGGTCCCCTTTTCCCCCCCAGTCCGACGCCCCTGATTTTTAGGATTATGATTTAAACATAGATTAATACTATTGATATTAAGACTTTAGAGGAAGTCAACAACATCAAGAATAGTTAAGTTCATTATTTTCTGTAACTAATCCCTCTGAAATTTAGCAGAGATGCTGCTCAGTTCTCTCACACATGGATACAATATAGTTGAGTAGGTTGAGATTCAGAGAGTAAACTGTGTGCAGAGGAACCTTAGATATGATAAAAACTGATGTAGGCTAACTTAACTTTACATCTGTTGTAACGTTAACAGAGTAACGTTAGTTTAGTGTGAGTAGTAGCAGTGAGGCTAACGTTAGCCAACGTTAGCTAGATTAAAGCATCGTCTTCCAGCTAGCTGACCGACAAAACACAAACAAACAAATAAACAGGATAATTGGTCCGTGCGCGAAGTGTATATCCCAATAAATACAAGAACGGTGCACAATGTCGCGCGAAGTCAGAAGAAAATATAAATGAATATTGTTACCTTTCGTAGTAACAAAGCTGGTTCCGTTTTACATCCGGTGCAGATCCGTTTACCAACAAGCCATGTAAACCAATCAGCGCAGTCGGCGCAGGCTTTGACCAATCACACGCCTCATAGCCAGCGGAAGAAGTACCATTCTGTTCTTCGTTGGTTCTCCGTAGCTCGACGTCCCCTCTATGAAAGACGTCCATTTATTTTTTTTATAAATTCTAGCATTAATTCAACTCCTTTGTTGATCTTTGTTGACTAATTCGTGATGATTGAACCTAAGAAGAGAGTGGCGGACATGGCGGTGGTTCCTACCGCTGTGAAGCGGCCCCGGACGGAGCTGGTGGCGGCGGCTCAGTCTCAGCAACTCGTGGCCATGGTACGTAGAGTAACGTTACTATACTGGTGACTAGAAAAGTAGTCAAAGCTATTTGTTAGAGGCGACCAAAACATATAGCTAGGCCGCCGTTAATTAATAGACCCAACATGTTCTTAAGTGAACTAACTGCACTAGGGATTGTCTTGAGGTGCATAAACAGGAACCCCTGCATGAAACAGCAGGAAAAGAAAATAACATTAGCTACATTGACTCAAATGCAGGAAATACTGTGATGTGTTTTATTCACATTCAACCATGTTCAGCACTGTGATGAACATCAACTGGATCTTAAACTTAAAAAGATTATGTGACACTAATAATGTTTAAAGGTTAAGTCATTGTAATGTACGCAGCTACAAGTTTTTTTTAGCTACACCTAGCTAAACTTAATGCAGTCTAATGCAGTACTTTTGCAATAAAGCCTACGTTTTTGGTGGTTATAATGTTTTTTTTTTTTAGTCTTTTATTCAAATGTTCATTTTGGAGGCTGTGGCTTTAGATTTTACATAACACTTCACATTAAGCTTCATGTCAGATTTCTGAAATTCTTGAAAATACCATCATGCCCTGTTTGCCCCCTTGTTATCATTCAGTTCACTGTGATAAACGGGCCATACTGGATCTCTATGGTCAATATTGATATTTAAAAGCTAAATAATCCTATGAGGAATGGCTGATATTCATTTTGTAATATAACTTCAACGTCGGTGTTCTCCCCTGGACAAACTATGTAAAGACAACGCTGTTTCTGAATAACCTCAAACACGGCTTTGGCATTTCTGTACTGTAATTTAATATTACTTACTGGTTGACACATGCTGATACACATTTACCGTGGATAAACCATTATTGGTCTGTTAGGCTCTAATGCCACTATATTTTGTGTTCTTATATATTATATATTTTACATATTTATGTGTCTTCCATAGGGTCCCCCACGGAGCTCCAGCCTGCAGGCTCCCATTATGCTGATGTCTGGCCACGAGGGCGAGGTCTATTGCTGCAAGTTTCACCCCAACGGAGCCACGCTGGCTTCCTCAGGATTTGACAGGCTCATTTGTAAGATATTAAGAATTAAAGAGACAATCATGCTGTTCACACATTCTTGTTAAACTTAGTCATACTCTCAGTTACTGTGAATAACGTGTTGTACACTCTTTTTCTTTGCTGCAGTGATGTGGAATGTGTATGGAGATTGTGACAATTATGCTACTATGAAGGGCCATAGTGGAGCAGTGATGGAGCTGCACTACAACACAGATGGCAGGTATGAACGATCACAGATAAAGTAAAACGTCATAAATTCATTCAAAATTTGTTAATAAAGCATAAATCTGAAGTTGTGAGTAAACAAAGTGGAAAGTTAGTTGGTATGGAATACATTTTTTGGAGAGAAAAAAATGTGATGTCTTGATTAGTCTGTCTTGAACACCTAATATGGTATTGGTTTCATCCTGATCCTCTCATTAATCACAACTTAAGTATCTATTTTTGATCCATTACCAGTCTAGAATGAGTCAAAACTTTTACATTGTTATCTCGGTTATTTCGGTGTTGGAGCTTGTGAGTCCATGATGGAGTATGAGTATATAGAGGTTGTACCTTTTTGTGTCAAATGATATTCATTTGATATTATGATGTAATCGTTTTTTTATATGCATGCAACAATTATAGTAACACACAATCCGTGGAACGTTTTGAATGACAGAATAAAACATGGTTACAGTAGCTGCAAATATTGGCTTTTGGCAGCTTCAGTGTCATAAAGTTTGTAGCATTATCAGCTATTCATCACTCATATAGGTCCAAACCAAGCGCTGCCAAGCAAAAGTGTTTAATCTAGTTTTGGCAATCAATGAAGGATAACACGCAGTCCCCGTTTGTTAAAGTTTAATAGCTGGCTGAGATATTTGGCAATGTCAAACTCATGCTTCTTAATTCATGGGTTAAACCAGCAGGTTGATAAATATGTCTAGAAAGAGTTGACCAACTGTGTGTTCTTGCCGTGTATTTCAGCATGCTGTTTTCGGCGAGCACAGACAAGACTGTAGGTGTGTGGGACAGTGAAACAGGTGAGAGGATCAAGCGTCTGAAGGGCCACACCTCCTTCGTTAACACCTGCTACCCGGCCCGCCGAGGGCCCCAACTCGTCTGCACCGGCAGTGATGACGGGACAGTCAAGGTGAGATTTCCAGCTGCAGATTAGTGTAAATAAATTGGCTTGTGCAGATATTAGATCATTTGTAATTAGATTTATTTTATCCTAGATTATTGGGTTACATTTTTGGGAGATTTAACCCCAACTCACTCGTCTCAATAATAGACAATGTTTTGGAAAACGATTAGGATGATGATATTATGTTTGTCACGAATTTATCTCAAATACTCCAGTTCAGTTGTTTGGTCTGATCAGGCTCCTGTTTATCTTTCTACATGTGTTTGTCACGGTTGTAGCTGTGGGACATTCGTAAGAAAGGGGCGATCCACACTTTCCAGAACACCTACCAGGTGCTGGCCGCGACATTCAACGACACCAGCGATCAGATCCTGTCAGGAGGCATCGACAACGACATCAAGGTACTGGGCTCCAGCATACACAGAAAACCTGGGAATTACACTGAAAGTGATCTGGAAAATCTTTTTCTTTTAAAATGTCATGATCAGATCTGAGAGATTCAAATTAGGTGTTAAGGCATATTGTTGATGCTTGCAAAATTGGGATGGGAAGTAAAAAAATCATCATAGTTATCTCTAACAATGAATTGACAATAGTAATTTCTGAAAGCACCTGGGGAAAGCTTTTACATGGCCAAAATAGGTCGTTTAGTAACTGCTGTTGCTGGCATCTCAAAATTCTCGTTTTATCGTCCAGCTCTGCTGGCAAATAATGATCAACTGTGAAGAAGTCATGGAAATTAATTTGGTAGTAGAGATATAGGACACAGATGTCCAAGATAGCATGGCCGGTGTGGTGTAAGAAATGTCAAAGCTTTTACATTTTCATCAATGGGCTTACTTAAATATCTGTGGTTTAGATATAAAGAGGTATATCAGGAGCATGTACCCAACTAGTTAGAAAGTCAGAGTACCCAGTACAGATAATGTTTTAATTTGTTTTCCCTGCAGGACATTAAATACTGCAGGACATTAAATACTCGGATGCTGTATAAAAAAATACATAAAGTAAACAAACGGATATAAGGAAACCAAACTCAAAGAAAATGGACATTGTCAGGGTGCTGTGTTGCTGTGTTCTGTATGTTGTCTCCTCACTGAATTACAAGAATGACTGCAGATATAAAACGCTGTGTTAGCGGCAGCAATAAAGGATTGCTCACACTTCTGTTAAAGGTGATGAGATCATTCATTTAGGATGCAGTGCATTGCATTTGAAATTCGGCCATAACAAAGTGTAGAATAAGGTGCTTAAATACAGTATTTAGTTCAGGTGCAGCTAATCTCATAAAACGGTCAATTCACTGCTACATCCGCCTCACTCATCTTCTGTAATGATATTCAAGAATTACATTTCTGTTTTATGTCTCATTCTTTTACCTACAAACCCTTCTGCAGGCTCCTGTCTGATTTTAAAGTTGATGTTTTTAGTGTGCTCATGTGCTGTAAGATTTCTTTTTTTTCTTTTTCCCCTGGACTCGAACCACAATCATGACAATTGGTTCTACTTGTTGCTCTTCACATTTTGGCCTATATACAGTATGTCCTGTTGTATAAGCCCTGCTAACAGCTGTGTTTTGTGTTGTGCAGGTGTGGGACCTGAGGCAGAACAAACTGATCTACAATATGCACGGCCATGGGGACTCAGTAACTGGTCTCAGCCTTAGCTCTGAGGGATCATACCTTCTCTCAAACTCCATGGACAACACAGGTGGGAAGTTTGTGTGTATATTTAGAGCGTAAGAACGGTCTTTTCTCAGCTCATAACACTAAATGTTCTATGGCTGAATCCTTGATTTGCCCTTTGTCTTTGTGTAGTGCGTATTTGGGATGTTCGACCATTTGCACCAAAGGAAAGATGTGTGAAGATTTTCCAGGGCAACGTTCACAACTTTGAAAAGGTAACATAAATAATTCTCTGACCCAGTATGTAGTCTCCTTGAACTTACAGCACTGATGCTTCTTTCCATTGTTGATACTGTAACGCAGCTAAAGCTAAAGAACACACGCAAACGTTCAAATTCCGGACGAAAGCCCCCAATTGTAACAATGCTGAAGCTAACCTAGGCTCGTTGAACAACAACACACAGCTTCCAAAGGCTAACCTAGCTCGCAACATTAATTATATTGTCTCCTCTCCCTGCGTATGTGCCTTTTTAACGTGAGAGTGAGACCTAAGCTGGCCTAGATGAGTGTATATCTTTCCTACTTCTAGAGGGATTGCGCTGTGTTAAACTGACTCACCCAGCCGCTGTTTCGAATTTCGAATTTGAGTTTACGCCTGTTGTCGACCACGGTTGACATCTCCTTTCATCCTCCCCTGCCTCACCCATCACTCTGCTGTCCTTTCTAATAAGGCTGCACGATATGAGGAAAATGCGATAACGTTGTTGAATATCGCGATAACGATGTTACTTGCGATAAATTAACAGGAAGTGTACTCAGTTCTGCACTTCTGCTGCTTTCAGTATTCTGCTAAAATACAACAAATTGCCTGTTTAAAACTTTTTCAGAAATTCTTTTATTGAACAAATTGTACATGGGATTGAATATAAAAGACACCACTAAAAAAAAGAATGAAGTGCAGTTTTCTACTGATATTTTCTTTCAAATAACACAATTCTAAGTGTCTTACCCGATATGTCTCAGCCTTTCTCGATGTGTATATTGTGCCAGTTTATATTGCGATGCAGATAAAAAAAAAAACGATATATATTGTGCAGCCCTACTTACTAATAAAGAAAAAATCATCTTATTACTGTAACAGCAGCTCACATGTAGAACGCTTGTGTCATCTTGCTAATGCAGTTTCCGACATCTGTCTTTCAGAATTTGCTGAGGTGCTCCTGGTCTACTGACGGCAGTAAGATAGCTGCCGGCTCAGCTGACAGGTGAGAGGCAACGAAACAAACACGCACACCTCGTTTACATGCTGGTGCACACACATACTGTATGCTAAAGGTTTATCTAGTTTGGGGAAAATTCATTTTGTTTGTGATTATAAAATATTTTCATCTTTCAACTTTTTTTTTTTTTTGAGTGAAGAGATACAGTCCTTGACTAAAGTCCCACTTACATGTTTTTTTATATGGCTTTTCTTTTCTTTTTTAACAAAAGGGTTAAAAAGAGAATAACACAGGGATAAACAAATATTTAAGTAAACTATGTGTATACAAAAAATGTATAGAATGTTACTGATTTAAAAAAGAAAAAAATGAATGTCTAATTTAAGAAACTCTTAAATTAGACATACTGTACCAACATATGAACAACTGTAAGTATTCCTATAGACACTCATATATACATATGCATCATGACCTTATTTGTTGACAAAATGTATATGCATTTTTTTAAGATGAACAATTTTTATTCATTTTTTTGAAACAGCATACAAAACATACAATTTACCACATTATGTTGAACTTACTTCAAGATAAGACATAAACATGCATTAAACCCACCTAGTTTGTGTCCAGACTTATAAAACGTTAATTTAATAAGTACATTATAACAGTGGTTTATCTTTCTAGATAAGTCTAAATCTGAAATTGCAAGCTAGCTGTAATATTCTTTGACCTCTTTCAACTTCTCTTAAAGCACCAACAGCAGCATAGCTTGATATAAATACACAGCACAAAATGTATTGTAACAAAAATACCATAATCATTCAGTCTCATATGTCTCAGCTCTCTCACATCAGGAGTCATTCTGTTGTCTGTGTTTATAGATTTGTGTATATCTGGGACACCACATCACGTAGAATCCTGTACAAGCTGCCGGGCCACGCCGGCTCAGTCAACGAAGTGGCATTTCATCCAGAGGAGCCTATAGGTGAGTCAAACTACTGTTTTAGTCTCAGGTTACATGCTGTAATACACGTTAGAAGAATGGAATAGAGAAATGTACGCAGTAATCTTGAGCAGAGAGCCATGAGATCTGGAGGGAAGATCGTTTTAATATATATTGTGGTTTTGCCAGAATGTGCTCGTCGCCCAACACTCTTGTGTTCATTTGACATTTTGGGTTAGTTCACCTCAAGACATACTGATCTTACTGACATTTACATACCATGTTATGTGTTCCTTTGTTATCCTTTGCAACTACATGACTATTTGTCATGGCCCAAAAGCCCCTGTTATGACACAATAAGAGTTTAATTATCTTTCTCTTTGTCCCTCTACACAGTGCTGTCTGGCTCCAGTGATAAAAGGCTCTACATGGGAGAAATTCAGTAGGGTGTTTGTTAACTTTGATATGCGTTTTTGTGTGTGTGCACGTGTCCTGTAAGCGAGTGTCCTGCCTTAGAAGTGGATGGGTGGTGTTCGACAGAAGGTTAGGAGTCTCTGTAATGTCATATGCTTCAGCCTGTTGCAGAACAACCTCAGGATGTGTTTATTATCAGTCACAACAATCTCCACAATGACTTGTTTTTTTATTCTGATTTGTTTCTTTTTAATAAACTTGAGTATTCTGTTAAAAAAAAAAGTTTGAGATTATTTTGTCATTATGATGCCGTCCTGTGTTTATAGTAGTTTTTATATGCAACCTGCTGCTGGTTTTATCTACCAGATATGAATAAAAATAGGCAAACTGTTGAACAATGCGATCTGTTTATGCACAGATAAAACAAGTTATTTTATATAATTCATCCACTACTACTTTAACCTGTTCCCTTTAGGAATACTAAAGTATCTATCTATCTATCTATCTATCTATCTATCTATCTATCTATCATAATAATAATAATAATAATGAATTAGGTCAGTTTAATTAGCACTATATAGAGTCACTGGCATGTGACTGCAGCTGTTTTTTTCCTCCAGTCTTATTTCATGACTAACATGGGTTTTCTTAGCTAAGTAGGGCTTTGATTATGAGTCACTTCATCTATTAGAATGAAATATGTTGGAGCTTTGCTCTGTAGTAAGGCACCTTTCAAACAGGCAATTTCAACGTGTTTTATATGAGGTGGAGAAATGCATTAGAACAATATATAAAAACGTAATAGACTAGCAGTTATACGTTAATACGTATGCTAAAGGTCCATTGGGGAAAATACTAAACAGCACCCTTAAAGGCAGTGTTGGGGTTAAATAGTTACGTAATTTAATTACAAAATAAAGGTAACTAATCCGTTACAGTTACTGGGAAAGATGTTACCTATGAAAATGTTCATGATTACATTGGGAGTTACATGTGAATAATTTATGTAAAAAGCTACATGTGAATAATTTATGTAAAAAGCTATATATAGGCTATATGTTAAATAATATTGATTGTGTTGCTTTGCATGTTTTTCATGTGCACAATGTATTTTGCCATTTCCAGCCACAGCCGTCGTCGAATGTCGATGTCCAACCTCAGGTAACATCTGCAGGTAAGTAGCCTAAGTTAGTTTACAGTACGAACTGCAAGCAGTCATATTCAATAAAGTAGTGAAGACATGGACCTTCCGTGTGGCACACCGGGCTTCTAGGCAATTGAAGACGTATATTGTAGCAGTATGTTTTGCTTGGTGCAATAAACAGAGGTGCTGAAGTCAGACTTTGTGGTGGCTGTTCTTCCAAATTAAATTATCGTCACCTTCCTAAAATAATTGCCTAAGTCATTTTTTCAGGGTTTTTTTTTTCAGAAAACACAAAAAACTAAACGGCCTAAGTCACACGCTTGACATAGGCAATTATACTAAAAGTGTAGAATCACAAGACCTGATCAACTGAGGATGTAGCCAGCACCATGAGGAGATGATTTAGGCAAAAAAAAAACAAAAAAAACAAACATTTTTTGTCAAGAAATGACTTAGGCCATTATTTTAGGAAGGTGACGTTATTATAATCTTAATTCATGTAATGACGGATTTTAAAAGGAGTTTGACAGTAGTCGGTGTTGATTGTTGCTGTAAAGTAACTGCCAGGCTAATTAACGTTAAACAGTTGAAAACAGAAAATCATAAAAATGAATTAAATGAAAGTTACATTACTTTAATAAAGTAGGCCTAATTGATAAATACACTACATAGTAACTTCCAAAGTAACCTTCCCAACCCTGCTAAAGGTGATTAACTAGATGGTTTGGTTTTTAATTTATTGTTATGGCCTTGCGATAACCACCTAAGCTGTCATTAGACTATTTACCTTTTCATCATGTTTAATTTGTTTCGACTTTGTTACACCGTCGCACTGAGATTAAACAAGGCTGTTAATTGTGTTTCTTCCGCTCTGAATAACTACAGGCTGAGGAGACGAGCAGCAGGGGTGGCCCACGGCACGGGCCAGTTGCTCTCTCCTCCCCGGCCTGTGTCCAGGTCCACACTCAGATGGTGGTGGGAGGTGATTATTACAGACTCGGAACCTTCCTCCACCACCGCGAGCCCCCGTTTCTTTTGTACTCCTTTTCGAGCGCCTCGCGGGGCTGCTGCTCGCTGCACCATACATGCAGCTCCTCCTCGAGGGGGTCGCGGTGACTGAGAGCCCCCACCCCCTCGTCTCTCTCTCTCTCTCTCCCCCCCCGGCTCCGCCTGCGCCCGCCCCGGCACGGATTGTTGACAAAAGACGCTGCGAGACGGAGCGAAGGAACCCAGAGCCCGGTGCTGGTGAGCAGATCCGCCCGTTAACTTAACTTATTTCCCTAAACAGTTAGAAGAAGAAGATCGGGGGCACGAGGACTCTTCCGTTCCTAGAAACCCGTGAGTCAGAACGGACTGCTTTGTGTCCGAAGCGGATTGCATGTAGCCAAACGTTAGCCGTAGTAACACTGCGGGGTCGGTCCCCTCCTCCCCGTGTGATTCGGTATCATATGATGCTCATTTCCATCTATAGCCTGGGGCAGATTATGACAGCTTTCCGTCTCTCTTTGTGTCTTTGTGTGTCCCCTCTCCGGAAGGTGTGGCCGAGGTGATTCGGTTGTCGGCGGTGGTCGGACCGCAGCAGGCCGGTGTGAAGTCGACGCCCCCCCACCCCCCTCCTCCTCTCCTCGCGATTGGTATTTACCGACAAAACCAGCTGCCAAGATGGGTCACTCGCTGTGAGTGGAAGGGCCAGACCAGCGTTACAGGCGGCGGCGGCCTTGGGAAGGTCTATTTAACCGGGAATGGTGTGAGCTGAGACGGCCAGGCAGTCTGGATCTGACCGGGGACCCGTCATTCCCCCGGAGCCTCCGCAGCTCCAAGCTGCGTCCTGAGCCTTCCAAGATGGGGAAGTGCGACGGAAGGTGCACGCTGCTGGTGATATGTTCACTGCAGTTGGTGAGTGTGTGTGTGTGTGTGTGCGCGTGTGTGAGAGAGAGAGAGAGAGAGAGGGAGACAGAGTGTGTGTGTGTGTGTGTGTGTGTGTGTGTGTGTGTGTGCATCTTCTCACTCATCATGATGATATAATTGTTAGAGCAGCATGCTACAGACATTTGTGTCCAGTCTATCTACAGACAAAAAGCTTTGAGCTACAGCTGCTGGGGTGCCTTGCCACATTACAAGCAAGGGTGTGTGTGTGTGTGTGTGTGTGTGTGTGTGTGTGTGTGTGTGTGTGTGTGTGTGTGTGTGTGTGTGTGTGTGTGTGTGTGTGTGTGTGTGTGTGTCTTTGAAGCAGAGGGAGCAGGGCAGGGGGTATGCTTTGGTGTCAGGGTGGCCTGTATACCTGTGTCAGAGGGGTGATAACCCCATTCTGGCAAAACCATGTGAATGTTAAGCACAAGAGGGACAAGGAGGCCCTGTTCACCATCTGGTCTCCATTCTTGAGTTAAAGTTAGCTGTTCCTTGTGCCTACAAATAGCTTGAGACTATCCCTCTAAAATGTAATAAGTGTGTAATGTGAGACAGTATCAGCTATTCCTGTAGTAAGAATGATGCAGGCACAGAACACAGCAGTGTGAGGGCTAGTTATCAAGGCTATTGTTTGCAGGGCTGATGAGTTGTTGTGTGGCAGGGGGATTCGGCCCATAGATTCTCATTAGTTTGGGGGAGCTTTTGGGAGGTGCTCCTCTTTTACAGTCACTGGACTGGCTGGTGCTCCAGGCAGTTACCATGGAAACAACTGCGGCAGACCTGTCTGTGTGTCCCTGTCACTGTGTGTGTGTGTGTGTGTGTGTGTGTGTGTGTGTGTGTGTGTGTGTGTGTGAAAACTAGATCACAATGTGTGTTGTGTTTCTATATGTGTCATATTTGCATATGTCCTCAGTTGTGTGTTTTTGCATGCATGTTTTTTTCTCTAAGGTCTAAGTGAGTGTATGTATGTATATATTATATATGTATATATGACCCCTCCCCCTGTCCCCTAGGTGGCGGCCCTTCAGAGGCAGGTGTTTGATTTTCTGGGCTACCAATGGGCTCCTATCCTGGCCAACTTCCTCCACATTATGGCCATCATCCTGGGCATGTTTGGCACCGTGCAGTTTCGCTTCAGATACCTTATCTTTGTGAGTATATCCCTCACCTTCTGATGATGCAGAGCTCCTGTTTACTGTTAATTGATAAAGCATGAGTGTGCAGTTACTCTCTTTGAAAAACTGATCTCTGTATCTGTTTGGCAGTATGCAGTATGGCTGGTTCTTTGGGTGGGTTGGAACTCGTTCATTATCTGTTTCTACCTGGAGGTTGGAAACCTGTCTCAGGTAAGTGCAGTGTGTCTTGTGCATCTGTCTTTAGTGAGAAAATCACTTAGTTGAGTTACATTTTTATAATTGATTCATTGTTTAACTCACTGGTGTCTCAAACTTCGGTCTGTTTGCAACTTCTCGTTACAGTCTGCATGTACAGTATCTGCATGCTGTTACCAGTTTTCCTTAAGAGTGATTATTCCTTTTCCAATTGTTTTATTTGAATACTTTATGTAGAATTATCCAGCAATTTATTAGAAAAAAAATCAATGATTTGAAAGAATTAACCCTAATTCCGTGTCGAAGGAATATGTTTTTCTTCTTCTCATCTTTCATTGCAACCCACAATATTTACCTAGTTACCCCTTAGTGGGGCCCCGACCCCCGAGTTAGGAACCACTGATTTAAATCAGTTACCATGCTAAAATGTCAAATATTCTCTGGTTCCAGCTTCTCAAATCTATGGTTTTGCTTCTTCTCTATTTTATAAATCGTATTTTATAAATTGTGCTCTGTGAAATTGCAATGGACATTTCTCACAATTGTCTGACATTTTGTAGACTAATCAGTTAACCAAAAACACAATCGACTGAGGAATCAACAATGGGAATAATCGTCAGCTGTGTATGTATTCAGGACAGGGACTTTCTCATGACGTTCAACACATCCCTTCATCGTTCGTGGTGGATGGAGCATGGTCCTGGTTGCCTGGTAACGCCAGTGCTGGACTCTCGCATGGCCCCTGACGACCACCATGTCATCACTGTCTCCGGGTGTCTCCTTGACTACCAGTACATAGAGGTGTTGAGTTCGGCCATTCAGATCCTATTGGCTGTACGTATCTAACGCACAAATGATCATACTCTGTGTTTCTTTTACGTTGATAAACACACAACGAAAATGTTCTAAACATTGTTAAAAGCGTTTTGGTCACCTGATTTCTGGCTATCTCTCCTTTAACAGCTCTTTGGCTTTGTATACGCCTGCTATGTGAGCAAAGTCTTCCAGGATGACGAGGACAGCTGTGAGTGCTTTTGTCTTCTCCTAAAAGCTTGCTGCTCCGCTGATCAGGTTTACTTGTCATACTGTCGAGAGTGCTTTTGTGTTAGTGATCCATAGCGTTGGATGCAAGTGCTGTTAGCTCATTGTTTTCTCCTGCCTGAGTCATGCCGTGCAATATCGCCGCAGAGGATTCCCTCTAGGTGATCTGAGCGCTCTATCTGTGGGTAGTATTAGAGACGTCTGCAGGAAGATTCCCACTGTCAAGAGTGTCTGTCTGTCTGCTGGCTGGTGCTTGTCTGTGGGCTTGGGTGTGCCATCTGTGTGTCTAAATGTCTTCCTCCTCATGTGGCTCTCGTGAGTGTTCCACTCTCACTCGACAGGGGAAATTAAGTCCTGTGCTTTGAATATGACATCATAAGCTTGACATCCTGTAAAAGGAAGTTTTATGGTGTGTATATGATGTCTCAACAGCATGCTATGTCATAATTATATGCATGTTATAATAAAGTGGTGATGATGAAATAAAAAAAAAAATGATATGCCGACCGACACTGGATTTTTGAGGCTGATGCCGATATTATTATAATATATTTGATAATTTGAAAAAAATCCAGTAAAGACGTATGAACTTTCTTAACATAAATCCACAACATAAACATACATTTTGGACAAGCACCCCTTGAATTTGTTGCTATAATTAATTGTGACCAAGTGGGATTAATACAAAAATTAACTTTTTGGCGGACAAACTATGGACCGTCGATACTGTTTTTAAATTAACTCAAATATATCTTTCGCATTTCTGTTCTGCATTGTCTTGCATTGTATTGGCCAATATATATATATATATATATATATATATATATATATATATATATATATATATATACATACACTTGATACCAATACATTTGCAATAAACAGCCAATATTTCAAAGAAAGAAAGAAAGAATTGCAATACAATATTACAGGAGTATTTCTATTAAAAAATGTCAGCTCTTGCATCTGGAGAAAACAAATTCCTAACTTGTGGTCAATATCTCCACTGACGCAGAAAATCAGGGACTATTTTCTTTTTCAACTGGCACCACAGGTTTGTTCCTCTGAATTGATTGAGAAAGACTAGAACAATGTATCAGTGACATAGAAGCAGTGAGAAAGATGATGATGTATCAGTGCATCTCTGCAGATTATGATGTCAAAGTGGGTTTACAGTGGTATAAAGGTATACTGAGAGCATTATGATACCTTAATAGATTTTCATGTCAAAACAGAATCTGATCTTGAAATACAACGCATGGTCAAAAAGAATACAGATTTAAGGGAAAGTGGAATGATGTCATCCTTTCTTTTTTATCTCTACTTTTGAAGTTGATTTCATCGGTGGCTTTGACTCATATGGCTACCAGCCTCCTCAGAAGTCCTCACATCTGCAACTGCAGCCTCTTTACACGTGAGTGACAATTATAACATTCAGACATTTTCCTCTACTTTGTTCTCCTTCTTTTTGATCCTTTTATTGAACTTTTGTCCATGAAGGGGTACTCCACTACTCTTGCACTTCTTAAAAAGTTGGGGCCCTCAAATATAAAAAATAAATGTAGCAGAGGCCAAAACATTTGTTTCAGACATTTTAGTCCCTATTGTGGATCAGGCTTCAAATATGCATCTTTTATTTCCCACAATGCAACTCAACGGCCTCTTTATTTAGCCTCCTAAATGCCCACTTCTTTAAAAAACCCACACTTACGTCTTGTTAAAAATCCTCAAGCCCAAACCGAGATAACCCTAATGGCATTATTGCGGTTATTTTTTTTTTCAAAGACTGGAAAGCTCTTTCCAGAACCACAGAAGGCATTATACAAATGTTTTCCTCATGAGGAGTAAATCAAAATTCATGTGTAAAATCAGTGGAGGGCTCCTTTCATGCAATAATATCAAAGTACGGTATACTGTAACATTGATGTCTGACAGTGTGAATTCCCCTGATCTCATCCTCTTTGCATCCCAGGGCTGGTTAACCGTTGGTAGCACCCCCTTCAGGCCAAACCCTGATGGTGTCACTGTGGATGGAAAGCGGCGTCTGCCTCAATTACACTCGCTCTGTGTCACAGTTTACCGGAGGAATGGACTTACCCCACCCAGAGGGAGAGACGTCTGTGCGTGTGTGCATGTGTGCTTGAGTATGAGAAAGAGAAATACAGCCCTGAATAGAAAGTACAGAGCTCAGGGAAGAACCAGCATGCCAGGTGGTGTGATAAGAGGAAGGAGGAGACAGGGGGGAGAGATACAGAGAACAAGAGCTGGGGACACCTCTGTCAAATCACAGAAGACACACTTCACTAAACTGCCAGCTCTCAACACTCCCGTGTGTGTGTGTGTGTGTGTGTGTGTGTGTGTGTGTGTGTGTGTGTGTGTGTGTGTGTGTGTGTGTGTGTGTGTGTGTGTGTGTGTGTGTGTGTGTGTGTGTGTGTGTGTGTGTGTGTGTGTGAAACTCCACAGGACTAGCTGGTGCTCTGTGGTTGCACCCTGGACTCTACCACTCGGTTTCCCTGTGAATTATTTTTTGGGTGCTCGTGTGTGTGTGTGTGTGTGTGGGGGGGGGGGGTCACATAATAAAAACAGGCACGGCTCGTACCTGTTGTCGTTTTAGAATGTGGTAATGTCGAACTAGAGCAGTCTTATGATTCCCATTCCCGAAGCCATCTTTCCTTCCTCCCATGCCGTTAAAACCACTGTTGGCATTCAAGCTTCATACATTACCGACCCAGCTTGCTGAGGTAGTAAAACAGAGCGGGTGGAGCAGAAAGGATGAACTGCTTAAAGGATCAGACCCGCAATATTTTATTCATTTTATTATTGGAACAAAACCAACAAATGCATTCATCCGTCTCTCAAAACAGCTTGCGTCTCTCAGGCCATTAGTTCCTGGAGGCGTAAATTGTTTCAAAAAAGAGTCACAGAGAAATATACTTTCATTTTAAAATAAGTCAAAGTTTTGGACAACAATGGATTTCACAGGGGAATCAGGTACATTATATCAGGCTCTGGCTACACAGACAATAATTGTTAGTATAGAATCAATTTATTGTTGGTGTTTGTCTTTTCATGTGATTTGTTGACAATTAAAAAAATATAGAATATCACCAGACAAAAACTTTAAAGTCCTGAGTTACCTCAAAAATCAAGTCAAATGTCCATTGCCACGATATTTAATTTTCTGGAAAATAAATTCAGCCCAACTGTACATGTTATGCTGTTGAATAGAGATGCAGATGGCTTTGGAATCAGGCATTAGTGTCTATGGGGGAGGGGGGGGGGGGGGGGGTTACTGTGCATGTAAATAACCAGCGAGTGATTGTTTTGATGGTTCCATTTAGAAATGCGGGGTTGGATTAGGGGGTGGGTATAGGGCTTGGGGAAGATGGGTACACATCAAAGTTTTTCTTCATACCTGTTTTCTCTTGCTCTCTCATCATATATCCTCATGCTGCCCTCTTCTGACCCATCTGCAGCTAATTCTCTCCATCATCTTTCTCAATAACTACATTAACCTCTGCAGCTCATTCGCTGATTTCCACCGGAGCATGGTGACATAGGAGACCTAAGAGAAACATAATGTCACGATCAGTAGTTTTTGAAGATGTAATTGGAGTCATGAAGAGGGAAGAAGGGAAATAGGTATGAGTTGAAGACCTTATTGGGTGTAAGGAGAAGTTTGAAATAATAAAAATACACTTTCTACGTTAAATATGACTTCTATTGTCATTTGTGGACACATTTGTCTCACTGAGCGTGGCTAAAGGTTTAATAAAATGAGTGATTTAATTCCTAATTTTGATTGCATCATATTAATATCTGTATTCTTGGGCACAGAACTACATTTTTGCCATATTAGTATGGAAGATTATACAAAGAAAATGCACTCTGGTGAGCTGATATTGAACAATGAGGATTTGACTACATAATGTAATGCATTTTTTTAGAGAGACAGCCCAACATTACAAAAATGACACTGATATTCATAACCTTTTTTATGCGTGCAGTGCTAAATAGTGAATTTACTCAGACCCTTTGATTTAAGTTAATTTTAATGGTAATAATCTGCAATGATTTGATTCATGTCAAAATAATTACATTAAAATGTCATCAGCTATGACAAAAATAGCACTGTGGCATTCATAAAGTGACTCATTTTTTGCTTATTGTTTATTATTATTAAAAAAAGTGGTCAATACGTATACATGTTATAATGTATACATCTTTTTACTAATGGTTGACTCAGTAGTAATGACAGGTTAATTCGCTATAGCTACTTTTGTGGCATCTTTTTCTGCCATCAAAGAAAATGATGATGAACATTGCAACATTAAAACGGATCAATACAGAAAAAAAACACTTGTGGAAGTGGGATGGGGCAGATTTGTGCAATTATTTTAAACATTGCAAATGTGTTTGAGGTACAAGAAAAAAGACACAGTATACTCTGTCTCACCTTTTATGATGAGTACAAAATGAATAGGCTATATGACTGTGACTTATAGGCTTTAGGCTATTTAATCCAGTATGACTGGGCCACACAAGAATGTTCATCAACCTGTCCTTAAAATGTCCATATGATTTCCATAGATTTTCTTACAGGGCTGCCAAAATCTAGATGCATTACGTCACCCTCACACCGGTTTGAGACAGCGTTTACTCCAGTCTGCAGCCTCGGGGTCGCCGCTGGAATCTTACCAAAAAGCTAAAAGGGTATTTTTGTTATTTGGGCCACACGCTCCCCTTTTCACACCATCCACTTAAATTCCGGAGACGTAACGGAGCGCCCAGCAGCTGGAGCTGCACACTCGCTGTCCGTGTGGCGCAGCACGTTGCCATGGCTGCCAAGCACCCCGTTACCGTAGAGACCGGTGTTCATTGTGTACAATCCACCCCCGAGGAAATCACGTAATATCCCCGTATACTACATTGTATTTGACAGTGTTTCTACTGTAAGTACCACTATCGTCCAATGGTGAAATATAAATACACCTTTTTATTGTAACTAAATATTGTAGCTTTTTTCTATTTTTTTTCTTTTTATAGTTTATTTTAGTGGCTTCAGGCTTGGAAATGTCTATTTTGATAATGGCTATTTTTTTACTCCATTGACAAATATTGTGAATGAAGTATATATATATATATATATATATATATATATATATATATATATATATATATATATATATATATACATATACATATACATATACATATACATATAAATAAATACACCTCACTATACGAATAGACTGTAAACACATAACAAAGGGACCGGTCCGGTATGACCCTCCCTCCCCTCCCGGTTGGCGCAATGAACCGCACGCTCTCTCTCATCCCTTCCCGTCATGCAGCGCTCTTGCCTGCTGCTCCGTCGACTCAAGCCGCCATGTTGTCGGAGTGAAAGCCTGGGGTGCCAGAGAGAAACTGGGGCCGAAATCCGCTTCCATCCACCGTCTCCGCCGGTGAGTATTACCTCTTCCCCGGTCGCTGTAGCAGGGGACATTGCTCATTCACGCATGGGTGCGGGTATTGTTACTATGGTGGCTCTGAGATGGGCTAAACGGGAGTATTTCGTGTGGCAGAAGAGGCTGCCTCTTTTTCTGCTGCCTGCCTCCTTCCTCCCGTTGTGTCGGTCTTCCGCTCCAGACAGCTCTCGGGCCTTTGTTAGCATCCGCGTCACGGGGATATGTGGGGCTGCAGACTCGGCAGACCGGTAGGGACCCCCGGGTGTCTATTAATGACAATATGATTATGCTAGGGCACCACTGCCGCTGTTAAAAACATTGTATGGAGCCCGTGTTTGGCCACCGGTTCGCCCGGGCTGAGCTTGTGTCGGGAGGCCGTGTTATTGTTGGTAGTCATGGGCATTGAACCCTCCACAACCGATCTGGCGTGTGTGGACGCAGATGCATGAAAATGAAACCCCCGGTAACCGTGACGACCCCTTTCACGGAGCTTCTACATATCCTCTTTCGTTTTGATGTGTCATGTCTGTTAAGAGGGACATGTTTGGTCTATGTTGAGACACCTAACGTTATCTCCTGCGAGCTGCATGTTCCCTGCTTGTTTTGTCACACCCCTGTCTGTGCCCGGTATGCGGTGGATTGATCCCCGGTAGTGAATAATGATTAACCCAGTTAGATCGTGGAACACAATGCATGTTTCAGTGTGCTGAGTTCAACTTACGCGTTTCCCTTTTGGGGAATGGTCACAGGCAGTGTTGTGGATTTCCGGGTTTTTCTCTAACTGATCTCGAGCTGTAGCAGAGGAAGATCTAACATTTCCTTGTTGCTTTTAATGAAGAGTGGAGAAGGAAACCAAACCGAACGCGTACCGTCCATATGTGAATGATCACTTGACAAGCTGGTTTGTTTTTATCTTTTGGGACCATTCAGCCGGTCAGCTCCTGTTATTTTGCCTTTATGGATGTGGTGTTGCACAGTGGTTTCAGCAGACCTGACAGTAAGCTGCATGCGTTTGTAGATTCACATTGTCAGACAGACTCTGGCAAAGTTAATTACTGTATATGGCTCAGTGTAAAAAGAACTGCTTGTAATTTCCTCGTGGCCTGTAGGGACACTAATGTAAAACTGGTCATTTTAACCTAGATTAGAGCTTGTTGGATAAGGAGAGGTTGTAAAATACAAATGATATCCCTCTGACTGATGACAACCAACTGAGGTTGTTTTGCCCAATTTGACCACGACCACCAAACATTGTGGTCCATGCACATTGCTGCATATTTCTTTAGTTTGTCATTATGTGAGCAATCATAATCTACCCACCACCCTTTACCCGGGTTATATGACAGCGGCCCTCTGACGTCTCGGTTTCTCTCAACTTCATGGCAAATAAAGTCAGTAACCTTACTTGTGCAAACATACTTATATAATTTAAATGGTTCCCATTTACACAATACAGGTATATGAAAGTTTAAGTACACCTAGCTTACAGTACATTTAATAACAATGAATAACATTTTGGAGGATGCAGTTTGTGGTGGTGTTGAACTTTTTTCTTAGTAAAATGCAACACACTTTAACAGTAACACAAACTGCTGCCTCCACTCCTTATCACGACCTTATAATAACACATTTTATTTATATATCGCTTTTCAAAGTACTCAAAGACACTTTACAGTAAAACCAGTACATTAAGCACATTCAAAACAAGCAAGTTGAATCAAACCTCTAAAATAGTTTCAACAAAACTGAACATTGTGATCTTCATCGAAGCATGGTTTATGGCAATGCTGATACTGCATTTCTTTTAGCTGGGCGTTCTTAACAAACTGGCAACTGAGTATGTACTCTTGCGGTGGTATGACATATCAGCTGTTAACAGTGTGCACTTATACTATGAGCAGTGATCTGCAACCATGTCCCACCTAAAGCAATGCTTGCACAGGATTCCACAACAACCAAATTGCTGTTGATAGAACACCTTAAACCAGAGAAGGGTAACAAAATTGTGACAGATGTGCAGATCACTGGGATAAGACGTCTAAATAGTATTTGGGGGTGCTTAACATAGAGACTTTTACGAGATTCCTGTGTGGGACTCTTTAATCTCTATGGTCCAGAGTTCGAGCAGGTATGTTTTGTTCCAATCACAAACAGCAGTACAGTACAGTTTACAGTATGCCATACTGTCTGCAGATGGGCAGGTTGGCAGTTAAATCACCTGCCTCCTGGGCTGGCTTTGACAGTGATTCTCTGGTTAGTATTTCTAGCTGTTGATCCCAGCTCTCTTGTTTTAATTAGTTTGTTTGTTCTAATTAGCTTTAATGGTAGGTATTCACTTTGCCTCAATAATGTTAAGACCTATTGTTTGATTGTTTTTTGGCTGTCCCTTATGATGTACTCTGGATTAAACTAATTCAACTATTTACATTAAATTTGATCATTTCATTAGTGCTGTGCTGCAGAATGATATGCTGTTCTACATTCAAAATAACCAATTACATCAGTTATTTTCGACTAAGACCATTTTCAACAAAAGGCTGTTAGTGTAGTGAGCTGCTGTAGGGTTTTGCAGGGCTAAAAATATCTGTGTTCATCTAATGCAGTTTTTGGATACACTATATTGCGCTGTATATGATTCATTCTTTTAAGTACACCTTCGCTACCTACAACTAATGCAATCTAAAACAACATTACTGCAAGAACTCTACATTTATTAATGTTATAATCAATTTTTGAGAGGTGTTGATTCAACCTTTTTAGTTATTTTTGAGGTAGTAGTTTGTGGTGTGGGCTGTTTTTAATATTTAGTCTACCCTTACTGATGAAATCCATTTTAACCTTCATAAAGGTAGTTTTCATTGCAGTGCTTTAGTTTTAGCTAGGTGTACCAAGTAACATGAAAACCAGTTCAACGTACAATATTGTTATATTATATATTTTTGTTGTACGGTAAGTTATTTTTTGAATCTGGTGTGGAGTTCCATTGAGATGATAGTGCTCAGTTTTTTCATTTATATAGGAATGATGCATCTAGGGATTTATAGAACAGTAACACTGTCTCTGAACTTGGACCATAAACCATTTTGGATTGAGATGACCCATTTGTTTTACTACACATTATGTCTTCAACTACAGGTTTTTATGAAGTAGGGTTGTAGAGCATGGATCATAGCTTGTCTTTGTTAGTACAGTATAAGCTGGCATGAGGACAGAAAAAAATGTTCTTGGTGCATGTGTTATTTCAGGATATAGTTACAAAGATTAGTCTGATTTGCTGCATCAAAGACTGGATTATTGTTAGAGCAGGTTTGGATGCTTGAAACTACGGAAGCCGAGAACGGCCATGGATTTTTTTTTTTTAGATAATTTATTTTATGGATTTTTTTTTTTAATAGATTTTTTTTTAATGCACTTATTAATTCGTTATCTCGAGAAAACCAACTTTATTATCTCGCTTTCAATTTAACCCGGGGAAGGGGCTCTATAAGCGGATAGAAATCTGCCGTTTCTCCCTCTACTTCTCCGGTCAAATACTTGGAAAAAATCCCACTAAAACAGCCTTCAATTTAACCCGGGGAAGAGCCCCATTCCCCGGGTTAAATGGAAGGGTGTCTAAGTGGGATTAGTGGGAGAAAACAAACTTTGTTATGCCAAGATAACAAAATAATGAATTCGTTATAATGAAATAATTACTTTTATCTCGAAAACAAACTTTGTTATCTCGAGATAACAAATTAATAAGTCGTTATCACGAGATAACGGTGCATAATAAAAATCCATAAAAAAAAGATCCATGGCCGTTCTCGGCTTCCGTATGAAACAGACTCTCTTGCCAGTTTATTAGTTGCACCTAAACCTGTGCCAAATACATGCAGTCAGTTAGGGCTGGGCAATATGTTGACATTATATCGACATTAATATATGAGACTAGATATTATCCTAAAAAAATATATATATATATATATATATATCGTGAGATGACAAGTGTTGATTTTTACAGGCTGCATTACTTTACCCACTTAGTCATTATATCCACATTATTGGTGATTATTTATCTAAAATCTCATTGTGTACATTTTTTGTGAAAGCACCAATAGTCAACCTTACAATATCATGGCAATATCGACACTGATGTATTTGGTCAAAAGTACCGTGATATTTGATTTTCTCCAGATCGCCCAGCTCTGCAGTCAATACAACAGTTCTGCAATTAATCGTACTTTAGCAAAAGATACAATGTTCCTTTCTAGTTGAACCCATTATACTAAGGTGTTGATTCAACGTTATGGTTATTGCGTAGGCTGTACTTTATAGTGCTGCATTATAAAGTAAGGTGTTTCTAGTATTGTCTGTCCTCAGTTATATACATGGAGCAGAGGTGCTTTTTAAACTACGGCCTTCAAAATGTTATTGCTTATTGAGAAGCAGTTTCAGTGAAAAATGAATATTAAAATCTTTATAGCAGATTTATTGCAGGGAAGTTGTATTAGACTACATTGGTTTAGGTAGGTGTACTTAATAAACAACTGAGCACAGGGTCTCCACCCATCATTCTGTGTTAACTGGTCAGAACTTATCAAACATTTTGTTTATCTATTTACCCAGTATGCCATTGTTTACATGTGACAGATGTATTTCTCTCTGGACAGGCTGTGGTGGAATGAGCAGTGTGTGTGTGTTGAAGAGGAAAGCAGTGCTCTGGCAGGATTCATTCAGCCCCCACCATAGAACTACATCTCCCAGCATGCCCGTGGTGCTGAGCAGCGGAGGACATGCCCCTCCAACTGGGCAGACCCCTCAGGCCACACCCCCCAGCCAGCAGGTAAAGCCCACCACCTTGACACCTTGACATATTTCATACATATTAAAATCATGGACTAACATCTGTCTATTAGGAACATCTCATCGCTAATATATGGCTGTCCAGTCGTTGCTGTTGTTAGTACTTTAGCCATTTATATTTATAAGGCAAGCCACCTCACAAACCCTACATTTATTAGTTTGCATGTGTGGGTGTGGCTGGCTCTGGGTTCAGAGAGGAGGCGGAAATGCGAATCCGAAGCGCTGCCTGACAGACAGCTCTACGGTGGTTAGAAAGGAGCAGAATTGCTTGTTGTCTGCGTGGAGAAATGCGCTTCTGATGTGAACAGTCAGGCTAACGCTCACCTGAGAATTGACTTATCGGCGCTTTACGGAATTTCTGCCTCCTCTAGTTTTGGAAAATGAGACATGCAACAAATTTAAGTAGTTGCTCAGATATGAATAATATGACATGCTTCAATAACAGGGTACCCGCAGGGTCTTAAAAGTCTTAAATTTAATATTCTAAAAATAAGGCCTTAAAAGTCTTACATTTTGTTCACTAAGTATCAAATTTTGTTTACAAAGGTCTTACATTATTTATTGTCCTTTCGTAGGATTGAATAAATACTGTAACGTCATAAATAAATGTTTTGTATATGTGTAACTTTACAATTTACTCCGTTTGGCGTGACTTGGATGTTATACGACATTACAGGGTCACAGACGTCACTGTTTCTCTTTACTCTCTTGAACGTGTCTTTATGTAAAGGAAAACGCAAGCTTTTCCTTTGGCGCTGGCTAAAACCTCTTTGGGGGAGTTGCCAAAAATGTCTCTACGCAGGAAAGACCCTGTAAGTGTGTCTAGAATGTTGCTTCTTGATAACGAGGTTAGCATTTTTCATGACTAATCCTGGAAAAAACAAGCCATCTGATAAGTAGCAATTTAGTCTGACGGTCTTGGTAATTAGTTCTTCTGCACGCTTTGCTTGTAGAGCAAATAACCAAGCCCAGCTGTTTCCAAAACATGTTGACTAATTCTTTGATGATGATGGTGTGTGTTGTGGAGAACTTTTGTGTTTACCCTCAAAATGAGTAAGAGAGAACATCAACTTGTTTGCCAGTGAAAAGAAATTGCATATTTGAGTTTTAGAAGAAGAAGACGATGTGGCCTAAATACCTCCACCAATTATACTGTTTTGATGATGAATTTTAAAAATGCATATGAAGCATGGGGACTTCATTCAAGGCTTTATAAATACTTATTAATCAAGCACAGTTTAATGAATTTACAGTCTATCCATTTATTTATCATGGATTATCATTGTGACAGACTGATACTGACATATGCTCACTGGCAGTGATTTGGGAGGGATTATTTTGAGTTTTTGATCTTTCTTGTGTCATACGCTGTTTTTATTTATTCCTTTCATAGAACTTGTGTTCAACAAATTGACAGCTATGTACGTCGTTACACTGAAAACTAAATAAAAAGATTTTGATTTAAAAACAATTTGGACTCTTTAATATATGGTCATACGGTTGAAAAAGATGCTTGGGTGAATTGTGTTTAATGACCTGGCAGAAATTGTAAATGATCATTTCCACCTGGGATTGAATGTCTTTATTTTCATAATGTCCAGCAGATTATTACTTATGATGAAGAACTAGTATCCATCCCATATTCTCTGCTAAGAGACTAATAGTGGCACAAAGACGGTGGAGTAGTTTTGCTGAAAACATTAGAAAATTAGATTTTGTTGTGTTGTTGGTATTTGATTGATCTGCCTCTTTCACATCATATTAAGTATTTGAAATGTTTTGAAAATGCTCAAGCTTTTTTTTTAAATCAACTCAAAACATTAGTAAATACTTAAAATCCAGTCTATACCTGCACGTGTCCAGTTGTCTGTCTGCTTCTTACTGTTGCCAGCAATTTCAGGATAATGTGCATGTCTGTGTCTCTTTAAGGGTGTGGCTGGTGCTGGACGTTCCCAGGATGATGCCATGGTAGACTACTTCTTCCAGCGGCAGCATGGTGAACAGCCCGGCAAACATCGCTGGCCCACTGGAGACAACATCCATGACAGCCAGGTGTGTGTGTGTGTGTGTGTGTGTGTGTGTGTGTGTGTGTGTGTGTGTGTGTGTGAGTAACACTGTTTTTTTTATTTTATTATGTGATATGTACTGCTGTTTGCTTGTACAAAGTTCACAGAAACATTTTCACACAGAAAACGTATGATACCATCAAATCTTGCCATAGACATATTCAAATAATTGAAAAGTACTGTTGTTGCTAAAATGGGAAAGTGTGGGGTTTAGAGGGAAACAAAGTTTTTCATAGTTTCAGTTCTGTGTTTCCAAACAACAGCATCAGTGGGCATTTAATGTTAAAAAAAAAAACATTTTAGTTGATGCTAATTTAAATAATCTTTTGAGTCTTTCATAACTTTATTTTAGTGTTGCCTACTGTAATCTTCCTCAAATCGTTTATCAAGGCAATTACTAATTAACATAGGTAATTAAAGCTGGGTTTATGTTTATACTTGTGGTTGAGTGTGAGAGACATAACTGGGCACTCTGTCTGCAGGTGCGGTCCATGGACGAGCTGAACCATGACTTTCAGGCTCTGGCTCTGGAGGGACGCGCCATGGGAGAGGTGAGACGTCAAGTTGGATGGCGAGTCATGTGTGGTCTAGAAGAAGGTGACTTATGTGACAATGCCGCTTTACTACCTCATCTGATAATAAAGGATTTTGGCTGTGGTTACTTGGGCATGTCAGCACAGTTTTGATATTTAAACTTTGGATTAAACTCAGTGGATTTGGGGCGACCTCTAGCTCACCCAGTAGAGTGTGCGCCCCATGTAGGCTGAGTCCTCGGCAGCGGCCCAGGTTTGAATCTGACCGCATGTCGCGCACAAAGTCCATAAAAAGCCCAAAAAATAATCTTAAAAAAAAAAAAAAAAACAACTCTGGATTTGAAAAGGTAAAATGCTTTATGTCAACACTTGACATAAAAATGGCCGCCCTGTATTTTGTAACAGGCACCTGACTGAACAAACACATGCTGGATTGCTCACAGAGAGTCAAACTTGAATAACATCAACAGCACACAATAGTTGCTCAGTAGCAGGCCTTTGAGCCAAAAATGATGTGGACTTGTCTTGCCATCGTTGTTCCCAAATGAAAAGCTCTGAAAGATGAGAAGAGACTAAGCAGAGATGTTTTTTTTATTCAATTTATTTATGGTTGGACTGGTGGCATGTATTAAACACAGTCCACTCAGTAATTATGTTAATGTTGGACCAGTGCCTTCAGTTAGTTTTGGCTTGTTGAACCGGTTGCTAATGTACGTCCATTTGTATCTCATATTGGGTGAATAATGTTTGGCTGCTATGGACTGTTATATGTCCGTATTGCGATGTATTAACATGCTTCAAAAATAACCTAGAAATGGCAGATCAGCTCACACACATTTTCAGATTCGGACTCCTCATTCAACCAAGAGTTTCCTATCGCCAAAAGATACTAATCACATTTACAGAAACAAGGTCCCTTTTTAAAGCAAGAAAGGTGCTGACTGTAATAGAAAGTGAAGAGGGGTATGGAGATAAACTCAAATGAGCTGCTGATGGGTGCTGGAGTCTCCTAGAGTAAGTCCAAACACCAAAAACTATTCAAAAATAATTCACTAAAAGGTTTTTAATAATGAGCCGAGCCCTAATTGTTTTGTGGTTGCTCTTGGAAACTGGCCTTAATAGTGGTAATGTGCTATTTTGTTTCTGCTTCACTCACCCAGTTAGAATAGCCTGTACTTGTTTGTTTGGCTTGCAGTCAGGGATCGAAGTACCTCCACCAGATGTGTGTATTACTGGAAATTGCAATGCAGCACTGGCAGCTTTAACACTAAAATGAAATCAAACGACATTCTAAAGGTTATCCTGTTAGTAGGATTTGAGGACCTTTCTGCTCAGATGGTCAGTTATACAAACTAATCACTATGTATAGAGGTTTTTTTTATTTTCCCCATTCGGCCATGTGCTTTCAATATCTGTGCAACCTTCTTACCTTGTTTTTTTCCCTTTCCCCCTAATTCTCGTCGGCTTTCCTGTGTCTTTGTAGCAGCTGCTAACTGGTAAGAAGTTCTGGGAGACGGATGACTCTGGGAAGGATGGACCAAAAGGGATCTTTCTGGACCAGTGGAGGGACAGTGCATGGGGTGCCTCAGGTATATACCAGTCTGGCTTACATTTGTGATATGGTGGCAGACAGTAGGCTGTCAATAATGCAGGGTCGTTTGTGAAACACGGCAGTCTTGTTTCACAAGCACATCGAGAAACCAGCAGAACAATCACTATCTGGTGTTGTAAAACATATATTCAGATTCCTGTCAGAATCAAAAGCTGATGTCCAAGTGGAATCATCCTTCTATATCGTCACGTTTTAATATCTCGTCACACCTCTATTCACAAATGTTACAGCAAACCCCAAATAAAAAAGACGTATGTTCGTTAATAGTATCTATCCATTGGAATCGTAACCATGACTGTATTTACCTTTTCAGTAAAAACAGCATTGCCAATTTCAACATGCTATTCTTTGTTTGTTTGGCAAAAGAAGTTAACTGTTTGCCTTAACAAAATTCTGGCTAAGAACGTAAGCAACATTGTCACACTTCTTCATTGTCAAAGCTTTATTTCCTTTTTTAGTAACATTTTTATTTTACCAGAACACACACAACCTACAATTGGAAACATGGACATATAACAGATTGTTTACTTGAACTGTTCCATCCCCAACATGCCTGTGGAGCAAAGGTTGCTTTCCCTCTGTGCATGAATGTAATTTAACGGTTCCTCTTCTTCTCATGTTAGATCACTCTGTGTCTCAGCCAATCATGGTGTCTCGTCGGCCAGGGCAAGGTTTCCATGGCGGTGGTGAAGTCGGGGTGGGCTCGGTGATGTCACCGCGCTCTGAGAGTGGAGGGCTGGGAGTTAGCATGGTGGAGTACGTCCTCTCCTCCTCGCCGGCTGACAAACTGGATTCATGCCTCCGAAAAGGACCTTATGTAAGTCCTGAACTGTGTTCTATATTACATATTGACATTTCCTTATAATCCATTTTCTTTCTCTTTTACTATTTTTCTAATCTTTAACAATCTTGACATTTCATGAAACTACATCACATCTTTTGATAAACTCGACACCCTATCTGTCATTTTTCTCTCACTGTTTGTCCTCTGTTAGCCTGTGATTATCAAACAAGGACAGGTCCTTCACATTGTCCATATCAGCCTGTCCTTTCCACCCTGTGCCTTTTGTGTGTTTGCCATCTGTCACTGTTAGATTACCTTTTCTCTGTCCATCACACAGGGACAGAGAGATGGAGAGGTGGAGGAGGAGAAGAGGGACAAGCCGAAAGCAGCGTTTGAAGGAGAGAAAATGAAAGAGTTGACAGAAGTTGAAGCTGATGTCATAAATGACGTCATCAACCCTAATGGGCTGCCCGTGCAGAACGGCCTTGACGTCGATGTCAAGGAGTATGGGTAGGGCTCAGCGTGACAGAGGCACACACCCACTCACTACTTTAAATGCTTCTTGCTTTACAATCAGCATTTTAGATGTAAACTGAACTCCTTCTTTCTCACCCTTGCAGTCGTCCCCCAGGCAACATGCCGGCCCCTGGTCCCGAGGGCGACCTGCTTGGCGGTCCCGGGGGTGTAGGGGCCGATGGCCTGACACCCATGGGAGGTGGTGGAGGCCCCAAACCTCCTGAGGACTTCTCTGGCGTGGAACAAGGTGGTGTCACCATGGACCCCATGGAGTCAGTGATGGAGCCGCTTCAGTTTGACTACAACTCCCAGATGACCATGGACTCTGCGCCCACCGTGGGCTTATTCGATTACGCCAACCAGCAGCAGGTAAGAGGAACAGGCAGGGAGTAGTACATAAACGTATATGTCATTAGCTCTGCATGAGATTACAATGTGATTCACCTGTTGATGTGCTGTTAGCAGCTGTTCCAGAGAAACAACGCCCTAGCAGTGCAGCAGTTAACAGCAGCCCAGCAACAGCAGTATGCCTTGGCAGCAGCACAGCAGCCTCACATTGGTGAGAGAGAGAGAGAGAGTGTGTGTGTGTGTGTGTGTGTGTGTGTGTGTGTGTGTGTGTGTGTGTGTGTGTGTGTGTGTGCGCGCGCGCATGCATGGACAAATGAGAAAGAACCAATATCATGTTATCTAAGCCATTTATTAGAGTAATATTATATATAATCTATTCATCTAACTTCACCTTAAATGTCAGACCATAAGTAAGACTCCATCACGATATTTTTGACCAAATACCTCTATCGATACCGCAACGATATTGTAGTATTTACAATTGGTGCTTTTACAAAATATTTACACAATGAGATTTTTGATAAATAATCATCAGTAATGTGGATATAATGACTAAGTGGGTAAAAGAACAGTTACAGTCTGGTAAGTTCAGAAAATTACCACTTTACTGTAATGCAGCCTTTAAAACCAGGAAAAGACAACACTTATGCCATATCACGATAGCCAAAATCTAAGCGATATCTAGTCTCATATCATGATATCGATATATTGCCCATCTCTAGTATGTACAGTGCTCAGCATAAGTGAATACACCCATGCTAAAGTTGACTAAACAGAGGAATAAAAAATCATCTTAATCCATAAAAAAAAAATCCAACCTTTAAGGACACCAATTTCCTTTGTGAATGAATAATGTATTGTAAATAAATACATGTTCTTCCTTTTTAAAATACAGGGGGCATAAGTCAGTACACCCCTATGTTAAATTCCCATAAAGGCAGGCAGATTTTTATTTTTAAAGTCCAGTTATTTCATGGATTCAGGATACTGTGCATCCTGATGAAGTTCCCTTGGCGTTTGGAATGCTGAGCACTGTAAGTAGTTATCATGTGTAAAACTTTTTGGCCCTGGGTCACCTTTTTTCATGTGCTCACAGGTCTGGCCCCAGCTTTTGTGCCCAATCCTTACATCATCAGTGCTGCTCCGCCAGGGACAGACCCCTACGCAGCCGGACTAGCAGCAGCTGCTACACTCGGTGAGACGTGTGTTTTGAAATTGAACCTGAGCTCCATTAAGATGCTGTTGGAAAGATTTAGAAACACTTATGTTAATAAATTTCACACATTAAGGATGTGTATAAACACAGACACAGTCATCCTAGCTCACCTGTATTTTGCGTATTTGTTTGCGTCTAGGTCCGGCAGTGATGCCTCCCCAGTACTACGGTGTGACCCCCTGGGGGGTCTATCCTGCCAACCTTTTCCAGCAGCAGGCTGCTGCAGCCAACAACTCGGCCAATCAGCAGGCTGCAAACCAGGGCCAGCAGAACCAACAGCAGGTCAGTCGGCTGCTTGCCAAAAACTGGCATGCTGATTGCGTGGCTCAAGATGTTTCTGTCAGAGCTCTGCTTGCCAGATGAAATGTGCATTCAGTGTTACTGCTGCTCCTCTTAGATCTATGAGCAGAAAACCCTTTTCAGCCTGTGTAGATAATAAACCAACCAGCAGGAAATGTTTCATCCAACTGTTAATTTACTCCTGCTTTGCTCATATATGCTAATAAAAAGGAATTTGCTATATCCTGGCTATTTATTCCGTGCTAAGTTAATTCTACAGCACACTGCAGGTTCTCTGCTTTGTAACAGATTTTGGAGCACCATTTTTGTACTAGTTTACATATTGATGATGATTCAAATAGCTCTTGTTTTTCTTCCTTTTTGTAAAGGTGATGCGTGGTGGGGGCAACCAGCGACCTTTGACCCCCAGCCAAGGTCAACAGAGTCAGCAGAATGACCAGCTGGTTGCAGCAGCAGCAGTCAACTCAGCCCTTGCCTTTGGACAGGGGTTAGCAGCAGGAGTCCCTGGTGAGTGTGACACTCTGCAAAACTGGTTTCATTACTTTGGCAAAACTCTAAATGAATACAATCCAATTGCATTTGCTAATACTGCACAATTTCCAGATATTTAAGTTTATAAAACTGTTTATTCTGACTGTTCAGTCGGGGACAACTAAAATTACCCACCACTGGCTATTGCTACATGAAAGAAAGGAAATGCTAAAATACGTTTAGGTACCCTCTGAATATTTCTTTGTTGTTGTCTCTTTCTCAGGCTACCCAGTCCTGGCCCCTGCAGCCTACTATGATCAGACGGGGGCCCTGGTGGTCAACACTGGAGGTAGGAGTGGCCCTGTCCGCCTCATGGCCCCCGCCTCGGTCATCATATCTCCTTCCGCAGCACAAGCAGGTAAGACGGCAAGGTCTCAAAGGTCTGACCTGTCTCTGTTCACTCCTACCGACAGGACAAAGAAGGATGTTGTGCACACAAACGACAGATTGCACATCATGGTCTTTAAAAACATGTTCTGAATGTCATGTCCATGCAGAACATGCAATTAAGAGATTACGAGACTGTATTTTCAAGTCTGGATTTCTGCAAGGAGTTCCCATGAGTTTGTGTTGTGAATGTAGACACTAGTATGGGGAATGTGGGTTTACAATATACAATTACAATTACAATATTAGAGATGATGGAAAGAATTGGTTGGTTATGGTATAAACAAAGTCTTCCTAAATGTACTCCATCTACTTAAAAATCTTTGCAGCACTTGGTCATCAATTAAATTAAGTTCGTACGAGTATTTAATGGTTATATGATTTTTTATTTTTTTTTGGAAGTTGTTAGAATGAACACTTTGGTGGGCCAGAAGGGAAACCTTTGAAATCCCTTATTCTGTTGTCTCTCCCTCCAGTTGCAGCAGCAGCAGCCTCTGCAGGTGGCGCCAATGGTGGTCTAGGCGGTGGGGCCAATGGTCCATTTCGTGCCATGACGTCCCAGCAGGCTCAGCAGCAGGGTGGCCCTGGTGGCGCTCTGGGCGGAAGCTCCTTCTACGGATCCTCCTCCCTCAGCTCCTCCTCCCAGAGTTCCTCTCTTTTCTCACAGGGCTCTGGCCAGCCCGGACCAGGTTCTGCCTCCTTGGGCTTTAGCCAGCAAGCCTCCTCCTCCCTCGGTGCCACACTGGGGGCCACGCTGGGAGGCTTTGGCACTGCAGGTTAGGAATACACCTTTACCATACAGTCTACTGCTGGAGAGTGTGCCAGAGTGGTCAGTTGTTTGGTGTCTGTAGTTTTAGATTATATGTAGCTGTTAAAGTGTGGAACTTTTACATATAAATGCAAATCTGTTACATCCAAGCATTTGCCAAACATGTTAAAATAATGCTTGGTAAGCCTTTTACTGCCAGGGAAAGCTCTCTGTATTTCTCAGTGTACCGGAGTTGTGGTGTCTGTGGCGTCGTTCCAACGCTGCCGCACCTGTGCCAATACAGCTCATTTGTACTCCTACCATGTAGTTTATTAACTCCACAAAGCGATGAGCCGTATACAAAGTGCTGCAACCAACCTTGCTCACTCACTCACAGTTCTTCACAGCGTAGCTGCTTATTCTGGCTTTTTTATTGGCTACACAGTGTGTCGGTCTACCTGTATTACCCAATACCTTAACAGGCAGAAAGGGGGAGAAACATCGTTATTATAAAGCCCACTGCTTTTCTGAAGTACTTCAACAGTGTTTGTGTAATTACTCTCACTGCCAGAGGGGGTAGACAAAAGTTCCTCACTCCAGCTTAATGGTAATGCACTATTCCTCAAGATACCTTGATCTTATTTATATCTTTGTCTCCCTCTAGTGGCCAACTCAAGTGGTGGCAGCGGTTCCAGGCGGGACTCCCTGACGGGCAACAATGAGCTGTACAAACGCACGCCCTCCAGCCTCACTCCGATTGGCCACGGAGGCTTCTATAATGGCACCTTGGGCTTCAGTCCTTCCCCTGGCCCTGTGGGCATGCCCCTTCCCAACCAGGGCCCCTCCCATTCCCTAACACCCCCACCTTCCCTGTCCAATCACAGCTCCTCATCCAACCTCAATCTTGGTAAGTGTCTTTGGTTCAAGTGATTGAGATTACCATTCTTGATTGTGTTTTGTTTCACAGTAATGCTACTTTGTGACTCTGGAAACGGTGCTCTTTTGCCAAACAAAAGCTAGCGCTATGTGTTACATGCCAGAATGTACCAGCTATGACTCCATGAGTGTCAGCATCAGTTTATTGACGCCTGCAGGGTTCCTGGCTCAGAATGGGCCTTTGAGGGGGACACATTAACAGGGGGATGTGGGGGTCCTCCCCCAGGAAATTTTTAATTTTAAAGACTTTCATTTCCTGCATTTTGATACATTTTTAGGTGCAAACTTATGGCTCGATCACACTTGACCTCAAAGTCCAGTTCATTTGATTTAGTATGAATTGCAAATGTAACCATCATAGTGTGTAATACAGTTTGCCGCTGTTACGTGAATGGGGTTCAGCAGAGAGACTGAGCAGGACGCCGCAGCCTCTACAGCTTGTTCATGGAATCAGGGCAATGCCAAAAAAAGCGGTTGCAACTGTGGTTTTCATGCCTACTACCGTACGGCTCGCATCAGGTGTTAAAACCAACTGTACCAAAACACGGAATTGGACTACTCCCTAATTAACGCAAATCAAAGACCTTTTCACAGGTAATAAAACTGTCTCAATTAAATACTAACAGACGGCAGCGCAAACTGACGGAGCCAAGTCAATTACTTTATAATTACTGTGATAGATTGATTACCTGGCTTTAGCTATTTTAAGTCTTTAAAGGTGTCATGCTATACAGATATGAACTGTAGTAAATAGATTTTGAAGGGAGGAAACTGATCTCTGACATCCTCAAGTTCTATGTGTACAGACACTAACTAGAGTATTTGTAAATATCACCAGGTTACCAAGCAAGCCCGTCCACCAGCAACAAAACCAAAGACCAAAGTGTTTAGCAACCACCAACAGAATTTTTACAGTGCATTTGACTTTTAAATACACAGGTTAGACTCGGTGTCAAACAACACAATCTAATGCTGTTGAACACATTAAGGGATAATAATTCTTAATGTAGGCCAGCTCAATATTTGAGGCAGTGCTGCCATCCAGTGCTGTGTTTCTGTGCTGCATAGCTATAATCCAATTTTCATGATCTCAGAATTTTAGCAGTGTCATCAATTAAATAATAATCCATGGTCTTGTTTTTTTGGTTCAGGCCTTGTATTTCAGATTTCCTCTAATCCCAGTGCTTGGACTATTACAGTTTGGACAGTACCAGTTCTAACGATCACCTCCCTATTCTCTCTGACCACACAGGAGGCCTGACCAATGGCAGTGGGCGTTTCATCTCTGCAGCTCCAGGAGCAGAGGCCAAGTACCGCAGCGCCGCCAGCTCAGGGTCCTCCCTCTTTTCACCCAGCAGTCAGCTATTCCCGTCGTCACGGCTACGATACGGCATGTCAGATGTGATGCCGTCAGGCCGTAGCCGCCTGCTGGAGGACTTCAGGAACAACCGCTACCCCAACCTGCAGCTCAGAGACATCGCTGGCCACATCATGGAGTTCAGCCAGGACCAGCACGGCAGCAGGTACACACACACACACACACACACACACACACACACACACACACACACACACACACACACACACACACACACCTTCAACCTAAAATACACAGGACAAAAAACACATCAGCTAACTTTGACTAACTTGCCTTTCATCATTGATTGGAAAAAAAATAATGTAATATAACCAACCATTAAAATGTGAAAAAATGATAGATAGATTTTTATTGATCCCAAAAAAATGGGAAATTGTTGTTGCAGCAGCAAAATGTCAGACACAGCACACATACAGAATATACATTAAATAATAGGATACAATATACATGAAATAATAATAGAATAGACTACAAGAACAAATATTTAAAATATATACAAGTTGGGAATAAAAAATGTACAACTGTTTCACTATTATTGATAAAGATGTAGATAAACCTATTGTGCATTTAGTGCAGTTGTGATGTATATGAGTCTTATCTCACACTCAGTGATGATGAAGTGTTAAACAGTTGTATTGCCTGTGGTAGGAATGATTTCCTGTAGCGATCTGTGCGACATCGAAGCTGTCGGAGCCTCTTAGAGAAGGTGCTCCTCTGTTGGACCAGGGTAGGGTGGAGAGGGTGGTCAGGGTTATCCATGATGACAGTTTGTTCAGTGACCTCCTCTCCACCACAGCTTCCAAAGTGTCCTGTTTGCAGCCAATAACGGAGCCAGCCTTCCTGATCAGTTTGTTCAATCTGTTTGTGTCGCTGGCTCCAATGCTGCTGAAGGACCCTATTCACTTAAAGATAAACAGCACACGGTGCTAAAAAAAGTCTAATAAAATCTTAGTTGTAATCTTTGTCAGACTGTATCATTGTTTTTCTTCTTTTTTTCATAATGCAACTTCATTAGATCTTCCCTGACTTGGCGTCACCAGTTTGCAATTCTGGGATTCTGTGTACGTATTTGTACTCACAGCTCAAGCAAGAAATTAAACTTGAGTTAGTTTCTCAGACTTGGAAAAGCTCCTCCAGAGCCACTGAAAACATACAGCTGTATTTACATGCTGAGTAATAGTAACCACGACCAGTAAACTGATGGCCACACATGTGTAAGATTGGTGGAGTGGCCCTTTACATTTCTGACGTTGTCAAAATGTTGATGCAGGCTGTCTTTGGTCACCAATCTGTGTATTAGACATTGGTCGATGTGTCTCAGTGCGATCTAGGATCATCGTTCTCGGTGGGCAACAACAATGTCACCACATTTCCCTCACAATTTAACTTTTGACTGGGACAGCCAAAATATTACAGTGTATAGGGGCCTTAAGGCAGTTGCTGAAATCAGTTAAGGGTAGGACGATGTTCAACACAGACTGTGAACAGGCAGGATTTGTTTCAAACGTTTAAAAGTTACAGCCCTCGGACAATATATGACCACTGTCATGTTTTCAGTAGGGCTGCACGATTAATCTAATCACAATCGCGATGTCACACTGCGATTACATAAACAAAAAGGTGTGCTGTGTGCTTGACACTGTGTGTGCACTCTCTACACTCACTTTACATCATCTTTGCTACCTCTTTTTCCTCTCGCTTTTCCCTCACACAGCCGCTACGCTAAGTCACGACGGCGCTCACGGTAGCTTCTGTTTTTTTCCTTGGTGTTGTAGTTTTTTTTTTTCCGCAGTAGCGCCGAGATCGGCATGTGAACGTGGTAACGGTCAGTGACAAACTAAATAATTTAATATATCCTTGCAGATGTTCCCAAAGTATTGGAGCTATACATGAGCTGATATGGCTATTGTTAGCCTCACTACCGTAGTGGCTTATTCCCATAGACAGTGCTTATGCCACGAACCGTTTGTTAATCATTAAAAGTGGCATTATGGTGAATAATAAATAACGTTATGCCATGTATGCCTGGTCAGTGTTCTGTATGTGGAGTTTTGTATGACATACCAAAGGCGAGCATAGAGATACAAATATATGTATAATCATACAGTCTATACTGGTGGTATAGGCATAAGCCAACCGACATGCGGCCATCAGCATGTTCTGCCGAGTATCTGACGGCTCCAGTCCCGGCAGTACCTCAACACTGCCTAGGCGAGACCCAAACAGCAGCTTTGCTATTCGGCCCTGTAGATAGCCTACATATTGGCACTGGATTTCGGTACCCAACCCAGAGCCTCATTTTGGTGCCACTGAAATACCTGCGCTGCTCTCTGGTGCTCTAAAACGGACATCAGGGGCGACAGAAGCATCGCTGCATGTAACGCTAGTTAACATTACACTTCGCAGCAGGTAACGTTAGCCAGTAGCTGCTTAAATACGTTTACATGCTGAAACTAAACGGTGTAACGTTAAAGTGTGGCAGTATTTCACTGGAAGTGATTCCAACGCTGGAACATCCAACAGCCTGCAGTTAAAGACTCAGTTGTCGGAGAAACAACAAATAACCTAATGTTATATTCAATTACAGTTGGTAAGTTAGTGTTGCATTCAGTGTTATTATAAAGTTCCCATTTGTTCTTCTTTTTGTCATATAACTACATTTGACTAGTAAAATAAGTTTTGTTATAAGTAATTTATTACATTCTTAATAAATATAAAATTGGACCATATGGCCTTAACAGTACACAAGCCGTGCTCTTCTTCTTTATTTTAGTGTATTGATTCAGGCACCGTTAAGGCACCAACAGCATTTTATAAGTTTAGCTAACTGTTTTAGGACCGGTATCAGAAAACAATGTCCAACCCTCCTCTGGGTCCTCCACAGGGTGACTGGACACCAGTCTTATAATGCGAATAAGGAAATCAGAGAATTATTTCAGATGTTTCCCGACTCTGACATCTGCCGTTTTTTTTGTTTTGTTTTTAATGTTATGGTATAGGTCTTAAATTTCATTCATAATGGTCTTAAAAAGTCTCAACTTTGACTCAGTAAAACCTGCAGAAACCCGGATGCAGACAATAGAGGTATTATTATTATTATTATTATTATAGTAATATTATTATATTACACCCATCTTGAATGTCCTCGTTTATATGGGCATACAAAATGTATTGATTTTGTTTACGCTCGTTTAACTTTGTATGAGTAGCTTATTTTCTGCATTTTCCTTGATAATCAAGTAAACTCATGATACCCTTAAATCGCTGTTGTAATCGCAGTATTGTAAATTACAATCACAATATGACTTTCTCCAAATCGTTCAGCCCTAATTTTCAGGTTCATGCTCAATATGTACTGGTATAGACTCCTTTAACTATGTGCCTGAATAGAAATCAGGATTTTGGCAGTGAATGTGATGGGTTATTTTAGACATGGCCTTCTTTCACAGACACTTTAGTCTGTGTTACCTATTTAGGCTGTATATAATAAAGTATTTGTATTGATAATGGAACGAACTGTGTACCTCATTTTATGTGAAACAATCCAGAGAAGGGCTAATTTGAGGGCGGGGCCCCTGGAGGTCACTCTGGGGTCCTGGTTTCTGGGTCTGTCTGGGTTGAACCAGCTCTGCCTCAGATGCAGTTGCACTTTTCAACTGAAATGATTTATTAATAAACCATGACGTCCAGTCTGCACATTCGAGACGCTTTGTTTCCTCAGTCTTTTCAACATCACTGTCCTTTTTATCTCTGCTTTTTGCGTGGCATCCATCACTTCACCTCACAGGCTGCATGGTTCCTTCTCCACTCTGAATTTCATCTCCTTTTGTCTGACTGTTCCCTCAGGTTAAAGATATAGGAGCAGCTCTCTCTGTCTTTGTACATCTGTTTCACTTTATTGCTCTGTCACTGTCTGATGTGTTTATTTGTCTTTGTCTTCAAGTTCATCCAAACTTTGTGAATCCACTCTATATACTGGGTTTTAGGGGAGCAGGCTTTATACTTTCTCATGAGTCATGATTTTTATATATATAGCGCAAAAGCTTTGAAAACAAAATTGAAGAATAACAAAAGAAGAGGTATCTGTGGTTAATGTAATGCTTATTCTCTATAAACAGGTTTATCCAGTTGAAATTGGAGCGAGCCAGTTCAGCGGAGCGCCAGCTTGTCTTCAGTGAGATACTGCAGGCAGCCTACCAGCTCATGGTGGATGTCTTTGGAAATTATGTCATCCAGAAGTTCTTTGAGGTGTGTATGCAAATTCAAGTCATTGTCATCAAAGTGTAAAACAGTTAATTTGAGTCGCCAAGATTGAATTAATGGGGACATGTCAGTGAGTGATTCTCTAATACTTTTATGTGCTTTGTGGCCTGTGTGCAGTGTCCAAAATTAACTTTTTGACTCACCGGCAAAGTTGGCAGGTAGATGAAACGATTCACTGGCCAAGCATATTTTTAAACCCCAAAATATTAAATTGAAGTTTTTTTGTAACTTAGGTCTACATAACAAACATTTATGGTTGGGGTTGCAAGTCCTGCTGGTAGGGATGTTAATGACCGTTAACCGACAATAGAATTTTTGACCGATTTTAGCCTAAAATTATCAGTTAAACCAATATTAATATAAAAATAAAGTTTAAAAAAACTGTCATGCATTATAAAAATGTAAATGGGCTATACAATCTATTTCTTAACTGCTAATTAACTTGCTAGTCCTAACTTTGAACGAGCACGTTGCGTTTTTAAGCTTTTCTTTTTTTTCTGCTTGTGGAGAGCTACGTGACACATGAAACCATAATCAATGAGGACCTGCGAGTTAAATCGGCCGTCCGAGAGTATACCAGGCAGACACACAGCTGACAGCCTGCAGGTGGAGGCGGTGGAGACAGGCTCGGACATACACGCCGCGGGCCGCTGTGGACTTGTGTCGGTCCCGCAAGCGGTTTCAGGAAAGCGTCTGCGTGTGTCCGACAATGCACAGAACATTAACACCGGTACAAGTCTGCAGCTTGTCCGCGGACACGGAGTGCGGAAAATGTGTCAGAGCCTCCCAAACGGGTGAACTGAGACTCCATTTCCTGCTTGTCGGTCAACGGTTAATGATCGGTTAACATTTAATTTCATTGTGCTTTCTTTTGGACGGCTGGCTGCCAAAAATCGCCACTTACTAGCTAATTAATTAGCCTGAGGTAAACGCTAGCTATCAGTTAACAGAAGTGGCGTTGGGGCTGGCGTCTGGTGTGTGCGCCAGTGTTTTTGTGTGTATGTGTGTTTCGGCCCGCCCCCGTGAAGCTCTGACATGCAGAGCAACAGAAGAAAGTAGCTTCGTCTTCACCAAATTGAAGACTGAAAAAGAGAACTATTTTGGTACAAACATGTGACGGAAAGCTCTCTGAGATTTACTCACCAAACGGAAAATTTACCCGCATTTGGTGATTGGCGATTGTTAATTTCGAACCCTGCTTGTCTGGCTGTGTAATGTATGGGGTGTTGTGTGTGTGTGTGTGTATATATATTATCAAATGGATTAGAGGATTTACAGGCTTATTTTGTGTGTGTATTTGTTTCAGTTCGGCAGCCTGGACCAGAAGCTGGCTCTGGCAGAGAGGATCCGAGGTCATGTGCTGTCTCTGGCCCTGCAGATGTACGGCTGCAGGGTCATTCAGAAAGCTCTGGAGTTCATCCCCTCTGATCAGCAGGTCATTGTAAGTACACTAGTTCTCTTTGCACGGTATGGAATATAAACAATGGAAACAGACTGTGCCTTTGTACTAAAATGACCTTAATTGAACCTTTCCTGCCATAACCCTGCTGTGATTTTGGCTTGTTACTTGGCTAAATATCCTTTTTGAAGTGTTCCAATTGTAAAAAATAAAAAATCTACTATCCATGTACTCATATTTCAGTCGTGAATGAGGGTGCATTGCTCATGGATCACTAATTTCTGTTTATGTAGCAGAATGCTGCATTGATAAGAAGTGCACTCCTCACTCTGAAATGGCATTTTTCATCTACATTATTGGTTTTATGTTGGAGCTGCCTTGTGGAGCAGCAGGTTCCTTGCAGGTATTCTGTCATCAACGATGAATGAGGCTAATGATACCACAGTTTATATGCAAATGTTGAACTGCAGGTGTTAAGCTAAATCTAGCTGAATATCAACAGGAAGTAATTGTGCTTAAATTTGAGAGAGAGAGAGAGAGAGAGAGAGAGAGAGAGAGAGAGAGAGAGAGAGAGAGAGAGAGAGAGAGAGAGAGAGAGAGAGAGAGAGAGAGAGAGAGAGAGAGAGAGAGAGAGAGAGAGAGAGAGAGCAGAGAGAGAGAGAGAGAGAGAGAGAGAGAGAGAGAGAGAGAGAGAGAGAGAGAGAGAGAGAGAGAGAGAGAGACTTAATGAACCTCAATAGATTTGTCCAGGGCAACTGTTCAAATCCCAATGTTATTTGTTAGTCTGTGAGAAATGAAGGACAGTTTGGAAAATGCTTTTAGGCAATATTTGATTTCTCACAATGACATGCCCTTCTCCACACTCTTGCTCTGCTCTCCCTCTGTCCTCCTCCCTGCAGAGTGAGATGGTGCGGGAGCTGGACGGCCATGTGTTGAAGTGTGTGAAGGACCAGAACGGTAACCACGTGGTGCAGAAGTGTATCGAGTGTGTCCAGCCTCACGCACTGCACTTCATCATAGACGCCTTTAAGGGACAGGTGGGTCCCCTCTGTGAGCGCACACTCACAGTATATTTTCACATTCGATCACCGAGGCCTGCCGGTGCTTGGCTGACATCCACACACACATACATTTACTTGTGTGAACACATGCACCGTCGCTGCCTTAAGGCAGCAAGCATATTGTAACTGCCAAAAGTACATAGACACATGTACTCTGTCCTTTCCAGGGACATGGTACGTTGCTATGGCAACAGAAACCTCAGCCCAGTGGCAACATCTTCCATCCGCCAGCTAAATGTTACATTAGCATAAAGTGTTAAAAGAAAGATTTTGTGAGATACTAATGAAAGGTTTCAGTTTTGAGGAGCCAGGATGTCGGGATGCTCTGACAGTTAATCTCACTGCTTCTCACACAGCATGTTGTGTAACTGCATGTTTTCTACATGGTGGCTCAGATTTGTTTGTGTAGCTGAAAGCATGACAGGAATTTGCCTTCACCTTCCCTGCAGGGGTGGGCACTGTGTGTGAAAGTATGCCTGATATTTTTTTTGCTGTAATCCAAGGGACTTTCTGTGCCTTTTCAGGGAAAATGGTTTAAACAAAGGGAAATTAGTGGCGTGTTCAACTCACAGCAACAGGACCATTTGGTGTATGTGTTGAATAAGTAAACGCGTGTAATTATGTGCGTCTCTCAGGTCTTTGCCCTCTCCACTCATCCTTATGGCTGCCGAGTCATCCAGCGCATTCTTGAACACTGCCTTCCTGAACAGACGCTGCCTATACTGGAGGAGCTCCATCAACACACAGAACAGCTTGTGCAGGTAACACACACACACTAGCACTCGCTGCTTTCTTTCTTCTTCCACCAGTTATGTTTTTCAGGATAGGGACACCGTATTGGCGTCTCTCAGTCCAGATTTTCGAAGTTGGATGCGTGTTTGATGTGACGTCAGAAGCACCAGCTGGTGTCCTCACGTTTTAAGTAATGTTTCTGTGTGTGTTGTTTTTAGGACCAGTACGGCAACTATGTGATCCAGCATGTTTTGGAGCACGGCCGAGCTGAGGATAAGAGCAAGATAGTGGCTGAGATCAGAGGCAATGTCCTGGGACTCAGCCAGCACAAGTTTGCAAGGTAAATTCCAGAACACAAATACAAGGTTACGGTTTCATCTTCCCTCATTCTTGGCACAATTGCAGCCAGACTTTCTCTCTTTTTAAATGTACCTTCATGCTCATCCCTCCCTTCTTTTCTCTAGTAATGTGGTGGAGAAGTGTGTGACCCATGCGTCACGGGCAGAACGGGCAGTGCTGATAGAAGAGGTGTGCAGCCTGACTGAGGGCCCCCACAGTGCCTTATACACCATGATGAAGGACCAATACGCCAACTACGTGGTGCAAAAGATGATCGATGTGGCCGAGCCCTCCCAGCGCAAGATCGTAATGCACAAGGTAGGTGGAAGGTTGTTGTATGCGTCCCATCAAAATTGTGGGATAATGGAGGTTGTTTCAAACCTCTTCCAGGCCAATGTTTTCACTAGAATTATTTATTTATTTATATATATATATATATATATATATATATATATATATATATATATATATATATATATATATATATATATATATATATATATATATATATATATATATATATATATATATATATATATATATATATTGTATTGTATTTATTTATTTTCAACCCATTCATTCAATGATTATAAACATTTGTGTAGGCTATTGAGAGGGTAAACAAGGCAAATATGGTTATGTTCTTCATATTTGGAGCCACGGAAGCACTAAAAAGGTGTGTTGGAAGTGCTCATTGCCCATATCCAATTTGAACATGTGCATGTGTGTTTTTTGTTGTTTTTTTGTCTCTGTGCAGATCCGGCCTCACATTTCCACCCTGAGGAAATACACGTATGGAAAACACATCCTGGCCAAGCTGGAGAAGTACTACATGAAGAATGGCGTTGACCTGGGTCCTCTCTGTGGCCCTCCCAATGGCATCATGTAACCCCCCTCCCCCCTCCAGCCTGAAATCAAGTCTACGACATGATCTACTTCTCTCCCCACCCCCCACCCTTTACCTCCTTAAGCTGTCATGTCTACCAGCCCCACCCTCATGTCCCTGTCTGGCCCTTCAGAGGAGAGGACATCATGCCCACTTTCCCCCTCCAAATCCTACTCACCAAGGACTTTGAGTACCCCTTGTTTCCATGACAACCCTTCGGGAGGAGCCTGTTGCTACAGGCAGCCTTAGTTTTTTGTCAGTTTTTTTTTTATTTGCCCCTCCCCCACTGGATCCCAGGCCCACTGTACTGGGGGAGGGAGAGAAGGAGGACGGAGTAGAGAGAGAGGTGAGACCTGTTCCACTAATCGCTCCGCTCCCTCCTTTTTTGTGTTTTTCCTTTCATTTCCTCTTTTCTGATAAACTCAAGTCATTTCACTTTTTGCTACTGCTGCACACACAATCCTAGTATCCCCCCCTCCTCCCATCCTAGCTATTTACCACTATGAGATGGAACGAGTATTTAATTTGTCAGACGTCACAGAATCATAGACGAATACACACATGCCATTAGCTAACCAGCAGACAGATCATTTAGCATGGGAGATTCGTTTTCTGGTCTTGCTTCTATAAATATAACGTGTATACTTGGTGTAGACCTTTGCATATATATATAAATATATATATATAAAACTTTGTAGTTTTTCTGGTTTTTGATGTTGAATCTGTATCTATAATGTATCCTAGTAGTGACCACATACTTCTGACTGTATAATTGTACATTTGTAAACCCTTGTAATGTAAAAGTGCTTTACCACCCTTTTTTGGTATGAGAAGAAAAATGGAAAAAAAGCTCACTCTGAAAAATCTTAGAAAAAAAACCCTGTGCATTTCAGTGTATATTCTCACCTCCTTGGTTGTGACATATGAGTTGTTGTATATTGTAAATTGTAATATCAAATTTTTGTTTTGAAAAGCCCTTTCTATACAGCGTAGTACTTGTACAAAGATTCGCCACGCTTGGTTTTATCTTTATCTAGTCACTGCTTAACTTAAGACGTCGATCTCCCACTGACTCCCAATTGGACACGTTCTGTTAGACTTAGTGGTGTCTTCTGGTTTATGTTGAAGGTTTTTTGTTTTTGACCTTTTTTTAAGATCTTTTTATAGGAATGCTTTACCCCATGGAATGTGTCATGTGTATGGGTATTCTGGTTGGGTGGGAGAAATAACTTTTACTCATTTAACCTCCCCCACCCCCCCAAACCCCTCTATTACTCATGACTGTTTTCAGAGTGGTAAACCCATTGATTGTACAGAGGAGATTCTTGTGTTTTTTTTTTTTTTTTTTGGCATTTCTCTAGTGCTGTAAGTGCTGTATCATACTGTCCATGTCCTTTTGGGTGAGAGAGGCAGCCCGCCACAGTGCGGTGTACATTTGGAGCAGCCTTGTGTATATTTACTACGAGCACACCTGTAACCATATGTGTATAGTTAACAGAACCTGTGTATGCTTATTGCCTGGGCAACTATTTTTTGTAACTCCTGTTGTAGATTGTCTCTAAACAATTGTGTGATCTTTATTTTGAAACCAAACTGAACAAAAAAAACTTTGAAAATGTAACTGTCTCAAGTGTGTTTAATTGTATGTTTGAGAAAACACAGGGTGACAGGAAGGAGCAGACAAACATCTGTTTTTCTTATTTTAAGTGTTTGTGATAAAAGGGACAATCGGGATATGTGCCATAGTTTCTAATCCAGCCATCTGAATGACTGTGCACAGTGATACGCCTGTACACAGCATGAGTCAGAGAGGACAAAATAATAACCCTGCCTTTACTTGTCCAACTTTTGTTTGGAGCATTAGCAGAAACCGCCAGGAAGTTACTTTGAAAAACAAGGCAGGTTGGGTGTGATGTTGGTGGCAGTAATCCCATGGCTTTGTTGATTTCTTAAAGCGGATAATAAACCCCGCAGTGATTTTAAAACCACCTGAAAGGTTCTCTGAGCTTAGGCTGGTTAGGCTATATGCTGTTTTATGGATTACAAAAAGGCTAAAAATGGGCAACTACCATTGGGCCGTGACCCACAGTGGTCCCAAAAGATATATTGTTGTCAGTTGGTTTGTGGTAATTTCATTAATCGTAAAGCTGTTTGGGATAACACAACCTTAATTTGTTTTTTAGATATAAAATTGTAGATGAAAATGATAAGGCTAGTCTTTCCACTGATTTACTGGTGTTTTGTCGCTATAACATCGCACATAAATATTAATTATTGTTACGTAGGCACAGGTGTGAGCTCATCGGGGATTTTTATTTTTATTTTTAATCAGAACAAAACAGCTTGACCGTAACTCAGCCAATCACAGCGAAGGACCGGAGCTGACCTGTAAAGGCGTGTAATAATGGCGTGCAGCCAACCGGAACCATCAGAGCGCGAAGCAAATGGCACAACCTGGGAGTGTGTGTGTGTGTGTGTGTGTGTGTGTGTGTGTGTGTGTGTGTGTGTGTGTATTTAAAGGGCTGCTGGGCTGCGGGTGCCTAAACGAGCTGCAGGGGGCATCCTCGCCCTTGCTCGCGGAGATCCCCCCCAAGTGCTTCTCTTAACACACATGTAGGCATATATGCGCTCTCTCTCTCTCACACACACACACCTCCTTCTGCCAGACTCCCAGGCCAAGCAGCGTCACCATACGGAACATCCTGCCCTCAACGGAGAGGGGGGAGGAGAGAGAGAGCCTAAGTGTGTCCCGGTAGTAAATCTATCAGGTCTCGAGCAGAAAAACTCAGAGAGACAGAGGGAGAAGAGGGAGAAAGAGGCCTAGAAGAAATCTCATTGCTTAAACCTAGGCTAGGCTACTGGTTACCTGAAGCAGCAGCGCGTGAAGCCTTGGATTAAAAAGCCCTAGAAAGACTGATGGTCGCGCGGACGGGCTGCGCGCTCTGACGTTGGACAGACTTGAGAGTACCGATAGGCTACACCGACAGCAAGCAGCAGCAGCAGCAGCTTTTGTTCCCCCCACCTCCCCGACCCGTGAAGGCAGCGGCGGCACCGGGAGGCTGTGCCCGCGCACCCCGACTATGAAGCTGCCTTGGCTATTGGCGCTCACAGCGCTACTTGCTCACACCGCCACGGTAAGCACGAGCCTCAGATCCTTTGTTAACAAGGTAACACAGTAGCCAGGGCATTTTTGTGCGTGTGTGTGTGTGCGCGCGCGCGCGCGTGTGTATGTGTGTGTGCGCGCGCGGTGAGCTATCGTCAATCAAAAAACAGTGATCGGTAAAATCCTGCACTCGACATAGGCTAGCCTATTTATCGGCCCTTATTGGGCGTCCGTGACTCCCGCTGGGGGCTGGCGACTCTCGTGCACCCCCACCCCCAGATTACACACACACACACACACACACACACACCAGCCTTTGTGTCTCAGTGTCGGGGTTTGTGGCCTGTGTCCCCTCGAGTCAGGAGGTGTGTGTGTGTGTGTCGGTAATTAGCGGGTAATCTCTAATTGAGCTTGATTACGGGTCTTTGCGCGGTGCCTGTGGTGTCTCTGTCACCAGCTCACATCCTGTCGTTAATTTGGGGGGCTCCAGTCATACTGCGGCTTTAACGACTTTATTACCGGGTAACACGCTGTAGGACGTGTGCGTGAGAGAGAGAGAGAGAGAGAGGGGGGGGTTGGGGGTTAGATGTCCGATCTCCAGGTGCTGCCTGATAACGGCGGCCTCATTGTCCGCATGCCAGAATCCGACCAGGCGCATCGTCCCACTATAACCGGAGGTGTGTGTGTGTGTGCGCGGCAGCTTGTGTTTGTGGCGAAAAGTGGGTGGGGTAACGGGAACGTTAACGGCGATGCGGTGCGCGAACGAAGCCTTGGATGGAATGATGTCATCGGGAATCGCGAGGAGGGAAGCTGATTAGGAATGCGCGAACCCCCCTCCCCCCCTCCTCTCTTTCCACACACCTCTCCGGAACCATCCACGCCGAGCTTCATGCACCCCCCATAGCACGCCCACACCTTCCCTTACCGATTAATCCAGATTTATCCTATGAGGAGGAGGTGGAGGAAGAAGAGGAGGGTGGAAGCTCATTGACTCATTGAGAGAAGCGCCAAAACTTGTCAAAATGCAGATCTACTTTTGAATGTAGCCTACATTTAGAAGAAAGCATCCCTTATAACATCCCTGTGTTACTGGTGCTCAGCTGTAGGTTTATAGTAATCTTACTGCATGATGTTTTATCTCCTTTTTTTACACTTCATTCACGGCCAGATTAAGCTGTTGGGAGTTTTGGGGCCAAAATATGCTGTTGGGGCCCCTTCTGATCCCCACCTAGGCCTACCACTCTGTGCAATGTGTACATGCCCTGTCGACTCCAACTTTCCACGTGGACCATGTGCAACCAGTAGGCCTACTCCTTTGCTGTAATGATAATTTAACATCCATTTCTTTTCTACCACATTGCAAAAAAAAACAACAACAGAACTTTATTTAAGAATATGTTCCATGTGAGCACAATAAACCAAAACAGTAAGGCTCTTTAAACTAGATTTTGACAAAAGACACAGCCACAAAATGACCTTAAAATGCTAAACCGTTGTGAATTCCCTAACAAATGTTCAGATAATTACATCATCAAAACCAATTGATATGGAGTGTGCCTCAGGCTCAACCTTGCCTGTATTTCTTCGCTTGGACACAATATCTGTATTGTCAACATCCTGTTCCTTTGTGTTGCTTCTGCTGTGATGCTCTACTGGTTTTGGCAGGGGTTTTACACACACACACACACACACACACAGACACACACACACACACACACACACACAGAGTTTATTACTGGGTCTGTTTGTTGCAGTCTGCCAAAGATCCATGGCCTCCAGCTGACCCAATCTGTCTTTAAGTGTACAGATGGAGACAGGTGTGACACATATATACACATGCACACACATACACACTTAAATATACATTGTGTTAGGAGTGCACAGATGGATCCAGGTGGTACTCACACACGTCAGCAGTCTAATAATTGCAAGACGCACCATAAGTAACCCAGGCCTTGAACGCACACATGACCCACGGTCACACATGCATTTGCTGATGAGATCTTTCTTTAGATGCTCTTGGCTTGAACCAGCTGACTCTTATGTTTGTGTGCGTTTCCTCTGATGAGTGATCCCCGGTGTCGTGTCTCTGTGGGTATTTCCTGTTATCAGAGTTGTGACATCATATCCGGGTGATATATTTCACATGGGAGACTGATTTTCCCACAGACATCTATTGTGTCCCACAAATAGCCAGTGTGTGTGTGTGTGTGTGTGTGCGCGTGCACGCGTGTGCGTGCATGCGTGCATGCATCCATCTGCCTTCATGAGAACGTTCACTGTCCATCTGTCTGTGTGGGCTCGGAAATAGTGAATCTTCACTGCCAAAAACTTATTCTCGCCAGCCCTCGCTCCTTGAAAAGTTTGTGTGTGTGTGTGTGGCGGAAAAGCGTTGTGTTCTTGAGGATCATGTTTAACTCATGGAATGAATCAGTGTTTTGTGCCTCCAATAGCTGACAAAGCCCCCCATAGAGAGATGAAGAAAGAGAGAAGGAGCAAGAAAGAGGAAAAAATAGCTTGAGCGAGGCAGATTGAGGGAGAGTGTGGAATGTGAGAGGCAATTTGACACAGGAAGTGAGTCCTTCTCACTCTCCTGGAGGACAAAGTCGTCCCCCCCCCCCCCCCCCCCTCCACACACACACACACACACACACAAAAGCTGGCAGGTAGAAACCACTCATGGTGTGGAGAAGTTATTTTAGGTGTGTGTGTGAAAGGATGGGTGATAGTATGGGGATCACCTTCCAGTGCATAGAGGAAATCAAAAGGATCAAGGTTCATATCCGGAGCTGCATTCAGAGGGCCGACGTCTGGAGTTGAGCGTGGCCAGAGAAAGAGAGAATAATGAAAGCCTTCAGTGAGCTAAAACATCCCCCCCTTCTCATCTACCCATCTCCTCCCTTTTGGGTATGTGCGTTGGATGTGTACACATGCTGCTAACCCATATCTGAAAGCAATTTCTTATCACATGGGAAGGACCGGTGTGGCAGATGTGCCGCATTTGACTGAAATTAGTTTTAGAGTCTGATTCAATTTGGAAGGAATAGAATTTCCCATTTACTGTTAGACTGATGGCGGCATGTGGGGAGGGAGAAACCTGCCTTCACACTACCTGTTATTTTCTGTGTGTCCTCCCTCTGAGCTGAAAGAACAATGGAAGCTCTGAAAGGTCAGTCCTGTATAGAAAACTATCAGTTTGAGTGAGGATAAACCAGCGGCTGTCATTATTGGCCCCAAAGGAGCTTAAAAGACCTGGGACCTTTTAACATCTAACGTCAGTCTGCATACGGTACTTATATTTCAGGTGTCACATTTAAGTGTTACAATATTTTTAAGGTCAGACATATTTTATCTTTCGAACATGCTTAGGAATTAATCCATGCTTTTATAGACTACATTATTGTAATTTATTATATTCATGCCTCAGCCATGGTGCTGCAGCTTGTTTGCATAACGTTCAAAAAGCTGAAGCCTGTCTTCTACTAAAGACAAAGTGCAGGAAGCTCATTACTCCAGTGTTGGCCTCTCTCCATTGGCTGCCAGTGGAGTTTTAAATTCAATATGTTTATCATCATTGTCATTTACTGTCAGGCACTACATGGTGGAGCCTGAGCTCAGTTTAACAAAAAAAAAAGATATACCAAGCATCTCTTCGCCCCCTCCATACAAGTTTGGAAGGATTTACTTCTCACTGAATAGTTTGAGGCCAAAGGAGGTAGAACTCACAAAAAAGCAAAGACTAGAGAGTAGTCCAAAAAGTGAACTAGAACTTTGTTGTTGTACTTTCTTGTACTTCCAGTCACGGTTTAGAAAGTACCTGTTATCTTCAATCATTTGGCTCCACAACATTGTGCAACACTAAACTTACCCTGTGGGATGCATTCAAGTCATCCCACGAATTAGAAAGAATGCAGTTATAGCCTGAATTCATCCGGAAACTTGGCTCCTCTTCCATTACGACCAGTAACATACACAAGTGCCGACATGCTTGCTCACATATATGCATGGATTGCACATTAACATTAAATTCCTGATTATCTGCACACACACACACACACACACACACACACACACACACACACACACACACACACACACACACACACACACACACACACACACACACACACACACACACACACACACAGACACAGTGAATAGTCGCGCTGGTGTGCAGCAGTTTTGTTGATTCAGTGAGTCAGAGGGAGACGGAGAGTGCTGGAGGTGTTTTAGGTAGGTCAAAAACAGTCTAGAAACACAGCTCGGGTAGCCACACACATACACACACACACACACACACACACACACACACACAGAGAGAGAGTCTTCCTTGCAGTAATTGGGCAGCGCTGTGCAGACATACTCACATACATATTCTCTGGAGAGGAGGGTTAGATGAATATAGAGAGAAGAGGATGGAGGGAGAGGAGAGGAATGGAAAAGAGGGAGGTGTAAAGACCACGAGATAATGAGAAGTAGGGAAGGAGTGGAGGAAATAAAATGGAGAGAGATAAGGATGGAAAAAGAGTTAAGATAATGGCGAGATGGGGATGCTAGATAGCAGGGGGAAAACACGGAAGAGCGGGAAAGAAAGAAAAGATGGAAACAGATTGAGCGCTGAGTGGTCGAGAGGATGAAAAAAAAAAGGGGTAGAGCCCAGAAACTAAGGGAAGGATTGGACTATGAGTGGTAAGAATGAGTGGGAGGCAAGAGGAGGAGAAGATGGGGGATATTGGGACATAGAGAGGGGGAGGGGGGGACTGAGAGCTGGATGATGGGGATGGAGCGAGGCCAGAGGGATGGAGATGGAAAGATGGAGACAGAGCCAGGATGGAGCGATGTCGAGTGAGAGAAACTGGCGATGGGGGAGGGAGGCGTGCTCTGCTCATTCCCAGGAGACCGTGCTCTACCTGCTCTCCGCGGCCGTCGCCATGACAACCGGCATGGCTGCCGCTGTCACAGCTTTATCGCCCTTCTCTCCCCTCCCTTCTCTCTTTCTCCTGTCTCTTTCATTCTGCCTTGTTTTTTTGTGTCACCTCTGTTGCATCTTTCATTCAGAGCTTTTCATATCTCATTCTCTATTTTCTGACTTTTCCTTCTTCCTTTCTCTTTCTATATCTTTATACTACTCTTTTCTCTTCCTACTTTCCTCCTCGCTTGTCCGCCTGTTCCACTACAATAAATACATGAATATAAAAGTGAAGAGACGACAGTTGTTTCACTTTTACCATAGTGTGTGTGTGTGTGTGTGTGTGTGTGTGTGTGTGTGTGTGTGTGTGTGTGTGTGTGTGTGTGTGTGTGTGTGTGTGTGTGTGTGTGTGTGTGTGTGTGTGTGTGTGTGTGTGTGTATGTGTGTGTATGTGCGCGCTATTACAGGATTCTAAATTAGAGAGCATAAACGCAGTACCGGCTCCCAGAACCACAAAGCATTCTGGGATTTCTATGTGTCAGAGCTTTCGCTATAAAAGAAAAACCTCAAAAACAGGGCGCCTCTTCCCACTAACAAACGTGTGTGTGTGTGTGTGTGTGTGTGTGTGTGTGTGTGTGTGTGTGTGTGTGTGTGTGTGTTTGACAGAGTGAGAATCACAGATGCCATTCACCAGCATATTAACGCTGCTAAGACGGTGCTATGGTTTTTCACTCATTTTATTCACAAGTGGTATTTGTATCTCTTTAGTACTACTCTCTTTCTTCACACGTTTCCCTAACGACGGGGTGATTAGTTTAACGAAGGACCGGATGGGAGAGAGAAACCCAATGCGGTCCAATGGGACTGCTTAAATGTGTGTTTCCTGGCAGGCTGCTGATAAGAACAAGCTGAGGCCATCATAAGGCCGGCCTTCACACTCTAAATCAGACCCCGAGTGTCGAAGCAGTGAGACTGGCCTCCATCTGACCTCCGACACGTAACTCCCTCCATCTCCCTCTCCATCTGTTGGCCTGTTTGTTTGTTGATAATCATTTTGTCAGCAACTTTACATTTACTCAGTTTTGTCATTGGAACTTGAAAAATGTTCAGCCTCAATTTAAAGTCTAGTTGAATTTGAAAACGGAGTCTATTGGTAAAACAAATAGTTGTTTAGGTGATTAGCTGGTCAACAGAACATTAATCATGTTCATTCTTGGTCTTGGAAATAGTGGTTTGACAAAGGTCCACTTAATAGCTTCTGCTGGAGCATTCAATTATCAAATGGTCTTTATCAGCAGAAGGAGTTTTCCTTGTTGTCATGGAGATGGATCTGCAATGATTAGTCAGTTAATTAGTCGATTAACAGAAAATAAATCTTCTTTGGTTTCCAAGTTTACTAAAGTAATTTTTAAGGAGAAAATGTGTCATTGTGTCAAAAATTGTCATACCCCAATAAATAAAACCATAAAATGACCTTAAAAAAGAAGAAGACATTCTCTTCTTCCAGCCTCTTAACGTTGATGATTTATATCTCTGGCTGGAAATGCTATCACTGTTCTTCTGGGAGCCCATCTTTGAAAATGGCCACCTTGGCCACTGAAAACCTGCTAAGTTTGTTTGCACTTAAAGACACAGTAAATAAAGGCACAGTGGAAGATGAAGAGCGCGTCGTCCCGGGGGATTGTCTCTAAGGTCCTGTAGTAAGAGGTGAAGCTCTAACAAAATTGCAATAACGTCAAGTCAAATCTAAACGGTAGCGATTTTATATGTGGGAAAATTTGAGTGGCTTGTTGGACGGTGATACATTTGTGTAAGTACTTTACTTCACCTAACAGCTCTCATCTCTCATGGTTGCAGGCTCAGGCCAGCACATGAAGTAGAAAAGAACAATGTTAGCAGTTAGATTTTCCATGATGCATGTATGCACATGATTGGCTATATAAATGTTTTGTCATCCAATTTGTCATCTCTTTTATCTTGTCTTTGATCTGTCAGCATCACAGTTTCTAATTTCAAACGCGATCTTCATGTCATCTTTTTCTTTGATAACAAAGAGATTTTTGCCAGAGTTTTGATTTACATATATCCATTTCTAATGTATTTCATCAAGCCAGAAATAGGGAGAAATTAATTACAGTTTAATTTTTGATATTTAGTTGGTTCTAGGTGATGGCAGTAACATTTCATCATCATTTTACTAAGATCCACACTGTGACAGAGAGCTACTTGTTTGCATACTGATGTGTACAACGTGTTTGTGTGCTTAAGTGGTCACGGTTGCTCACTTGGTTACAGGATGGACACAGGAAGTAAGTATTTATAGATCCGGCCTCCAAGCTTCAAATCAAGAGTAAGCTTCCTGAGCGTTGCACAAAGGCAGGGATTTTATTTAGGTGTGTGTTTTTACATGTGTGTGTTTACTGTTTACATGTTAAAACAGAGGCAGAGGAGGCGATGAAGGAGCACAGGGAGGCCGCTTGTGCGAACAAGAAATGCTGTGTGCGAAAGGCATGTGACTGTATGTGTGTGTTTGAATTATTTAGCCCAACGTCCCTACAGAGGAGTGAACGAGGTCAGGAGCTCATTGCTGCAACGTTTTTCCCTCTCTCCATCAATCCATCTCTACACCCTCCTCCTACTCCTCCACCACGGCCGAGCTCTTTTTATTCTGCCTGTTTTAATAAACAGGAACTTAGCAACAACAAAAGGCTTCCCACGCGTTACTCATGTCCCCTCAATTATGGGCAAGTCATGAGGGAAGAACATCGATCCAATTAAATACTAGCACCGAAACTCGCCGTGCGTGTGCGTGTGTGAGTGTGTTTTGTGTGGACGTTCTCAAGTAAACCTTTGAACCCCGGTGCTTTAAAGAGCTCTTTCAAAGGGGTTTGCAGTTTGAACGAGCCATTGAAGCTAATGAGGTGTGTGTGTGCGTGTGCGTGTGTGTGTGTGTGTGTGTGTGTGTGTGTGTGTGTGTGGAGTGAAAAAGCGGTTGTGTGTTTGGGAGTGTAGGGATTCTGTGATATTGCTTGGTGGCTGCAGCAGGTTCTCTTTCCCATAGGGCCTTTCTATAAACACCTTCACAACACACAAGGTTGAGGCAGCAGGTGATTCTAATCTTTCATTCCAACAGTTGCGGATTAGCCTTAATCTTAGCCAGCAGAGACCCAGGCTGAAAGGCTGACTGACACTTAGAGTGTGTGTGTGTGAGAGTGTGTGTGTGTGTCCTTGAGTGTATTGCTTATTAAGCCGTATGTGTGACATGATAATTGTTTCCAATGCTGGACTGAGTATGGTGTCTGTCTGACAGGACATGATATGATATGATTGAGGCAGATACACATGACAGATTGACAGGTCACACACAACACTTAAACACTGAAGACAGCAGGAGGAGGTGTTGATAGGTTTTGAAGAAAGGCGTGATTTCTTGTGACATTAATTCCTTTCTTGACGTATACAGTTCAGCTCAAACACACAAAATGTAAGTACCAGCACCAAGCCGATACTTTTATTTTATACCTTTTTTTTATCCTCTCTTTTTATTTCACAAAAGAAGCTCAAATGTTAATTGTTGTCTAAACAGAAGCAGAAGAGAACGACAGCAGCAGAATGGAAGCTTTTTGCCTGAATAAAATACGATTGGGCTGCAACTAAAGATGAATTTGATTCGTGACTAATCTGTTGATTTTTTTTAAATATTTTGATTAGTTTAGTTTAGATTTAGTTTAAATGCTCATTGCTATTTCTCCAAAGTAACTTCAAATTGCCAAGACTGAACGGTTCAATTTACAAAAATCGAAAATCCTCACAATTGACAAGATGACGTGAGCAAATGTTTGGCATTTTTGCTTGATAAATGACTGAAATGATGATAGATTTTTAAAATCGTTCCCTATTAACTTTCTATTGTTTGTTTCAGCACTAAGCTAAAGTCTAAAATAGGCATAATTATGATTCGGTCTGTACCATAAACGTACTGAGGTTCAATAAGCAGGCCTAGTTGCAAGATGACGAACAAGATAGCAAAAGGAGAAGAAAATGCATTTCTTCTTAACAAATTGAGTGTATTTATCCTGACTTTTCTCCAATCTTTTCTTGTGACATCAGACCAGTTTTTCCTCCCTCCTTCTATACTTTCTGTGACAGACGGATTTCTATCAGTACCAAAATAGTATTGAGGTTCGGGCGTCATGGTAGCCTAGTGGTTAAAAGGCGTACCATAGCCTATGATTACAAAGTCCCCAGTTTGATTCCTTTTTGTTGTTGTTTTACGTCATTCCTCCTTTCTATCCCCTCATTTCCTCTAATTCCCAGTATTGAGGTTCAATACCCAACCCTATTTGTGACTAGAAACATTTAACTTATCTTAGTAATTGCTGAACATAAATCATATCTTAACGCCTTGGGAAATGTTCCCAAAAAACGAACAAAGAAGAAAAGGTGTGGCGACAGATTTGAAAGTGATTAGATATTTAGTGGAGATGGAAGGAGAGGAGATTTGAAGGGAATGAAAGGGGAATGAGGTCAGAGGCAATCACAGACAAAAGTGATATTAACGGAGGGGTGGTGGCTAAAGTGCAGCAGAGGAATAGAAAAACAAGAGAAGCCAGATTGGATAGAAGAACAAAATGCAGCAGGCGTAGAGAAGAAAGGTGGGGGGGACGAGACAGAATAGAATTTGTTAATATGTAAAGGTGGTAAAGGGATATGACTGGCTCATCAGAAAATAGCGTGAGAATGGGGAGGGATTGGCTTTAGGTAGAGTGAAATGACAAAAGGAGCTGACGAGGAGGAAAAAAGAGAAAATGAAAGGGAGTTGGATGGGATGGATTGGTATCCTGGTAGCAGCAAAGAGAGAGACAGAAAGAGAGACTGCTGGTAAAGGCAGGCCTGTAAAGAGCTTAGAGCAGCTGAGATGGATTGAATGGAGAGAACAACCTGGATAGGATTACACCGAGACGGAAGAGACAGAAGGGCTGTAAGAGCAAGATCGTATCATAACCCATATATCTCCCCGTCCTACAGTTACACGTTTCCACTGGTTAACTCTGACACTGACCACTCTGCTCCACAATCAGACTTTACTTAATAGCAAGCACACAGTATCAAGGAATTAATGATCACCAATTGTTATACCAAGCACTCTGGAGCTAATCTATGTGTTAGACAATTCTTCAACCATTAGTTTCTTAAATCCACCTCTTAATTAATTAGTCAGTGAGTGACGTTTGCCAACCGAGGGCTTTAACTGTACTGCTGAAGAACAATCAGAGATGGATGAACACTCTCGCACCTGAAGCTTATTATAATGTTTATTTTTTTTTAGATGAGGTGATTTAACAGAGGCTGAAAGATGATCAGGAGGATCACTGTCTGAGTTGCAACAGGGAACTCCTGTTTTGCACATTAATCCTCATTATCTACTTGCTTACACCTACCAGCTTCATGCATTTGTAAAGCTGACAATTTGTGGTTTGAGGGGGAGTTCCCTGTCAGAGTTATTTATTGATGTACCACAGTTTATCCCAGTGCTACCGCAGGGGTTGCCAAATATGGTTGGTAAGCACAGGTTTTGGTTTTGTCTCGAGCATGATGGTACCAAACCTGGGAACCTCAGTGTAATGTCAAGACGGGATGCTGTGCACAGTCGATGCGCTCAGCTGCAACAAAGTAAAGAAGTATATTTCCCAAAATGTTAAACTACTCCAATGTGACCCCTCATTACTAGTTGCATATGTTCATTAGCTGCAAGTAGTTCAACCAAAGAGTGATTTCCTCTGCTCAAATTATTTCATTTGAACATTTTAAGAGGCCTGAAGATGAAAATATTATCTAATATTTTACAAGAAAAAAAGCAAAACTTCAGGATAAAAAATTTAGTGTCTTTTCTGTCTTGTTAAACATATTGCGATTCGTTTGGTGGGTCCTGATCACATTCTGAGAGCCACTGCTTTATACAATCATATCAGATGATGCAATCTATGAAATAACATCAACAACACATGAGCTATTCATTGAAACTAATCTGGGCAAAGCAAATATCTCATTTCCTTATTTCTCATGTTGACTTGATTCGTTGAAGTCTTCTGACACTGATTTGTTTGAGTTAATCAGTATCTTATGATAAACGTCTGATTAGGTCACAAGCATTCAGTCTGTGCGGCCCATTAAGACGGAGACCATATGCTGCTCTCGCCTTATCAAGACCGCCGCCAGATCTCACAACCTGTATAATTAGTGGTCGATATCAACAGCTGTTATGACACATGAAGAATCAATCGACTATCTGGCTGCGCCGACAGTCTCTTGGCCTACAAGCATTGGCTGGAAATCGCACCAAGGCTCGAGATTGGCTGCCAGTTTGCGAAATTCAGTCAACCAATGGGAAGGAGCCAAGAGAGCGTAGCAAGGTCAGCTGCTCCGGATGCCCCTGGAGCAGCAATTTGTTTACCTCCTCTGTGTGTGTGTGTGAGAGAAAAATAGAGGTATGGCATGATAATAATATGCATCATGCCCTCTGCACACACACTCACAAAGGTGCATCTTTCCATTCCAGATTAAATTACACAGGGCTGATTGGATTTTTCTCCTCTGCATCAAAGACAAAAACACTTCTCTCTCGTCCCCTCCCTGCCTCTGGGTCCATCATCACCCCCTGCTTTTTCCACTCAAGTATTCCCCATTTGCCACTTTTCCTCTCTAAAACTCTGGCTTTTATGCATCGATTTCTCTCCTTTTTGTTGCTACTTCTTCCTTGGGGTCTGTAAAGTTGCATGCCTGTCATTAGCCTGATTACACAAGCTGTAATTATATGATGCTGTCTTGTGATTCACATCACTGTATATGGGCAGAAATGTGATTCTCATCATCGTGTGTGTGTGTGTGTGTGTGTGTGTGTGTGTGTGTGTGTGTGTGTGTGTTAAGGTTTTCGATTTGGGGCTGAGAACAGACCATTGATTACCGTTTCTGAGTGTACTCTAAGTGCCCCTCTCTCTTGCTCCCTGCTACACAAAGGCATCATGGTCCACAGGGCGCTCTCTCTCACACGCAGCCACATTTCTGAGCCCCTTTTGAAAAGTTCCTTAGAAACACGAGAAAAGTTCCAGCCACAGGCGCCACGCCCTCCCACTGGCCCTGCAGAAATAGGCCCATTGAGCCAGGCTGTAAACACACACACACACACACACACACACACACACACACACACACACACACACACACACACACACACACACACACACACACACACACACAAAAATCGGCATTCAGTCTCACTCCTTATCCTCTCTCACCAGCACTTCATAGAAGCAGCCACAAAAACACAGTCATTGACTCACCAGCCAACAAGCAGCATTCACTGCTCACTGTAACATTTTTTTCCAACCAAACATCAATACACACGCACGCACACGCACACACTGGCATTGCATGAACACCACGGACAACACACCCACCCTCATAAGCACACAAATACACGGCGGCGTATCGTGGAGTGTGGGTGCAGCAGTCAGAATCTCAAGGCATTTCTGGCAGCAGAACAGTGACATACACGCACTCGGAGATGCATGTTTCATAAGGTCATATATAATGGAGGAGGATTCCACGCATAGAGGCCTTATGTGTGTGTCTGCGTGTTTGCGTATGTGTCTGTGTGTGAGCTAGCCTCGAGATGTGGTCTTTAATCCTGTTGGATTGTCCGATTAGTGTAACAGCTGGGTCCTACATACAGATATACATCTCTCTGCCACTCTGTCTCTGTATCACCCCTCCTCCCGTCATTCTGCTCCCCTGTACTCGGCCAAGAGATGAGTAAATCTTCAGCATTAGTGTGTGTGTGTGTGTGTGTGTGTGTGTGTGTGTGTGTGTGTGTGTGTGTGTGTGTGTGTGTGTGTGTGTGTGTGTGTGTGTGTGTGTGTGTGTGTGTGTGTGTGTGTGTGTGTGTGTGTGTGTGTGTGTGGCGGTCTCAGAGCTCCAGTCCATGGTTTCAGGCCAGCTGATGTGTCATGTGACCTCTATTGAGTCTTCGGCAAGTTTCAGAGTGAGCTGCTTGTTTTGTCAGTGATACTAAGTAAGGTTGGGTCTGTCTACCCAGGGGCGTAGTACAAAATTCTGGGCCCTGTAGAAAGGCATTTTCTATGGGCCCCTCCCCGCATTCACAGTTATTCATTCTAGCATCTTTGTGGGCCCTCCTCACATGAGGGCCCTGGGTACTCAGTCCTCTTTTTCTCCCCAGTCCGACGCCCCTGTGTCTACCGAATTGGCAAATGATGATGTCCACAGTGAAACATCGTGATTGACGAGGATATCGTTGTTGGGTGGTCGGCGGGTGGGGGGCGGGGGGGGGGGGGGGGGGGGGGGGGTTTCATGTGGCAAATCATGTGGCACAAAACCCGCTGCAGGAGCTATATCCATCATTACAAATAAAAGGATGTCTGTCTTCCTATCAATTGTGACATTATTTCAGAAATGAATGCGTTCCATAGACAGTAAAAAAAAAAGTGTTTGTAATGTGTGTTATGTCCAGAGGCAATACACATTTACAACTGTGTTTGAATGGTTTGAACTTGATTTTGGAAAAAGTGACAGCCCTAGTCTCCACCTTCATTTGCAGTTGCAATATTCATCTGCGCACCGTCGATAGATCAGAATTGTTACTTTTTAAGCACACAATAAATGCCATTAGCGCCACTGCTAACGATGTTGGTCTCATGTCGGCCCAACCCTAATACTGAGACATTACAAGGGACATTCATTAATTTATCTGATTTATAGTTGTCTTTCTTAAGATTTCAGTTGTGGTTAATTTGGTATTAGCTGTAGTTACTGTGGCAACGTAACGGAAAGTGCAGTTTAACACTACAGCAAACACTCCTTGAGCAGCTACTTTGTCAGACCTAAAAACAGAAGAGCAGCTGTTTATCTGTTTAAAAAGTCCGTCAATAATTGTTACAACCGCAATCTGATTTTTATGGCGACAAAAATATCCCCTAAATTACTATGCTGGGTAAAGCCACCCTGTTTTGCCACGTTTAATGTGAGGCAGCAACAGTAGGAAGTGTTTTCCAGATGCATTAGCTGTAACCTAATACAGCTTTGATATGGCTGTAGGAAAGTGAGGCTGATACCAATGAGATAACATAACACTGGTTTACATGCATACATGGTTTCCTGTGAATCACTAGTGCGTAGGTTGGCGATTTGAATCCCATGCGGGAATGGCAGACTCCGCCACTTCCAATAAAAACTACTATATAGAGAGATTTTTACATAAAAACAGAACAGAAAAATGTATATATATTTGGCAAGAGGTCAAAATGTCTGCTTGTGAAACACATTAGCAATGAAGTTGCTTGAAAGGACAGATTCTCCACATACTCAATGAAGGAAAAACAGATTATATTCTATTTTGCAAGCGATTTATTTAATGTGAACCTTGGTTTCTGAAGTTTAAGACACATAATGACCTCCATAATCAAGTTTATAAAAAAAGGTAGGACAGGCAGCCTTCCACTTAATGAGGATTATGACAATGAAGCAAATGCAAAAGCTTTCGACTGATTTAAAGTAATGCTACGCTCTGTTGAAGGAACACTGAACATTGTCAAGAATGGATTTGGATCTATAACAGATATATGAGATAAGTATTGAAAGTCTTCTGCATGAAAATTGACTTAAATTGCTTTTTCCAGATGGATGATTTTTTTTTCCTCCACTGTGCACCTGTTCTATCCCTGCAGCTCTCTGACCAAACCATTCACTCCATATACCATATTTAGCAAATGCGTGACTTTGCATTAGGGCATTCATCACTTAGATCATCTTTGTCCCTATAACTCAGTGGAGAAAGATAATATTAGTGCTTGGATGCTTCTCAGCTGTGGTTTGATGCTGCACTGAGGCAGCTTTAGGGCCCGAGCGAGCTAGAATAACAAACTATTAGTTACTAGTCAATGTAATGCCATCCTCCCACAGGTTTAGTAAGGGGAATGAATACGGCCAACGTAGCTGCAATTTGGTTCAGCCACGGTAGCGCTATCAGGAATTTGATCGGCAGAACAGACTAAAAATAGTGGATTGAGGAAAAAGTGTTTTGCTCATTTCCTGGCTGTGTACATGAGCATGTTTACAGGTTTGCTCGGTGGTTCAGATTCATTGGTCACAGGAAGCACTCGTGTGAAAAACTGGGACAACATGCTGGAAAAGATCACAAATGTGTTTGGCAGGGGACTAAATCAATGTTTCTACCTTCCCACTCAGCGCTACTTACAGCAGCATGTCCACAAGGATATTTTTAGTTGAATAGCAATTTTAGATCATTACATACAGTATGTTAAGACAGTTGAAGCAGCAATACATATCGAACTTTATTTTTGTTTAATGACCCAAATAGGTCTGAACACTGACATCCAACACGTTTTGTATTAATCCCCAGGTAGTCTTATTTAATCCAAGACACCCAAAACCACTTCCCGTCTTGCAGCAGTGTAAAATTGCTCAACGGGTTCCTTCTTGCAAACACAACGTGGTTCCTGCTTATGACCCCCTGCTGCAGCTGTTACTGCAAAGAATTTCGTCGCGATAAATGATAATGTAACTTAAAAATCTGGAGCTCTTTTATTGGGTTTACTGCTGAAAAACGAGGCCTGGGGTAGGGGGCTAAAAATACTTCTCATTTCCCATGAGGAGACATTCATCACAGACATTAAAACTATGATAGTACATTTATGTATTAGAGTTAGAAAGTAATTCTGATGGATGCTGAATGTTTTTGACCCACAGGGGGAGGATTATTATTATATCATTTATTCTGTAAAGAAATCATATTTAAAGGCACAACGCCTGTTCATAGTTTAGTTTTAAAGCCTTAACAGTGAGCTGGGAGGACATTTTGGGATTCTGAGGCACAGTTAGGCTACATCTGCACTACTAACTTTTCATTTTTGAACAGCGGTTTGAAACAAACATGATCTTTGTCCACACACGTGTTTTATCTCCGTAGCAGAACTAATCTCCGTCCATATAGAGCTCAACGGTGTGGTTTCAGAAGTAAAAACCCATTTATTTTCTTCTTAAGGATTTGGATTATTAGCCATCATGTCTAAACCAGCCAATGACTACGAGCTACAAATTGTGAAACGAAGGTTTCTGCTGCTGTACAAACAGAATAGCATCACCTTTTTCACATTGTTTGACTGGAGCTCTTTTAATTAGCGCCACCAGCTGTTTATCTTGAGAAACCAACTCCTCCTCTCTTCATCTCAAGCATGAACAAAATTGTTAAAACCAACAACAGAACTTTAACCGGCAAAATACCACAGAAACACAGACAATATGCAGGGGTGCTCAGGTGCGAAGGGGCCCCTAACTGTGAATGTGCCCTGGGGCCCATTGGCTCATTATCTCTCCATAAATAAAGGAGTATATTTTAGGATTTGAAGTCACCTAGGTAGACTCAGACAGGTTTTCTTTGACCCCCTTGGCTGTAGCGTGCAGGTGTTAACTGTTTTAATGTTAACCTGACATCACTGCTATAAGATACTGTCTCGACATCCGACCGTCTCCGTGTGTGTGTGTGTGTGTGTGTGTGTGTGCTATAAGGTGTCATGTGAGCAGTGTGACTGTGCAGAGGCTTTTTGTGCTAATCTCTGCTGAAGGTGGCAGGTGTCTTAACCAGGCCATCCCCTGGTAACCTACTCACACACACGCACACACACTGCCTGCCCTCTATTGCTCTCTCACATCTCCTTGTCTGCCTGCTTGTAAGCGTCCAGGCTGGCTGCCGTCCAACCTTCTCAGCTGGTAGGAGACGAAGAGCAGGGCGGAGAGTGAGACGAGGCAAAAAAAAAAGCAAAAGATGGAGGTAGATTAGAGGTCACTGCTAAAAGGTCTGGGGATCCACTCCGGAAAGAAAAATGGTAGTGGAACAAGCCAAGCGTAAACAGGCTGCTGTTTTTTCCTGTAAGTGTGCGAGTAGTCAAAGCGCATGTGCCAAGCAGTCTGACATTTTCCAGATAAAGAGTTATCAACAGCCCACTTCTGTCAGCGAGCAGCATGGCTCAAGCTCTCCACCTCTAATCAGTGTAGGTCTGCTCTGGAGAGGAGCAGACACAGAGACGGCCGTGAATCAGCAGCTGCTTTAT